>PNEQ01005883.1:31283-48610 GCA_003012365.1 Medauroidea extradentata
TTTTTTTTTTTTTTTTTTTTTTTTTTTTTTTTTTTTTTTTTTTTTTTTTTTTTTTTTTTTTTTTTTTTTTTTTTTTTTTTTTTTTTTTTTTTTTTTTTTTTTTTTTTTTTTTTTTTTTTTTTTTTTTTTTTTTTTTTTTTTTTTTTTTTTTTTTTTTTTTTTTTTTTTTTTTTTTTTTTTTTTTTTTTTTTTTTTCTCAGCTACAACAACGTGAAAAGGTTTTTTTTTTTTTTTTTTTCCCCACTTTTGAGGAACTTTTAAATCGTGTTTTTAACTAGCGGATGGCATTTTTAAAATCATAGGGACATAGTTTGAAGTGTGTCTTCTTTCCGTAGGTAAATTCATTGGAAATATTTATAATAGTTATACAAGAAAACATACTTTCCGTACCATGCTACAGCACGGCTCCACTAACTCTTTAAGAGTGCATAGAATATAATTCAGCTCTAAAAGCATGTTCAGAATTTTAGGTTTCACGAAGCCAATGTGCAAAAAAAAAAAACAGCAATACTAGAAATAGTTTTTGCCAACTTTCTCGATTAACGTGCGTCTGAAGAACAATCTCTGACGCCGAAATTTCGTTCATTTAACTGCGGCACAAGAGATCACGCTTAACAAATACATCATTATGGATAAATATTTGCGCAAAAAGTTGGCAAATATAGTTCTTAAGGATTGTTGTGTTGTAGTTTTTCTATACCTACTTTCAAAAAAGTGTAGACCTCAATTCAAGAATTCAGCGCTTATTAGTCTACCACGACTCTTAATTGGTTCTCACTTGCCAGCCGCGATGATGTATTGAACCTAACTACCTACCGAAATTGATAGCAGAATTTCCAATAGAGGATCCCAACAACCTGCCACAAGAAGTGAGTGAACTTGTGAAAGAACATCTGTACCATTTCTGTGGGTACACGCAATCGCGAGCGAATGTTGCCGTGTTGTAGAAAAACCCTAATAAAAAACAGTTCTACCTATTGTCAACAAACATACCACGCATACAGACAATTCCAGACGTTCACGTAGCCTGTCCCAAAAGACTACATGAGAAAAATATACAGAACAATAGCAACACACAATAATTCCGGAAAGGAATTAGCAGTTCTATTACAAAAATAAATTAATTATATTGTCAACTTTAATCTGTCACGGTATTATTTTGTGTTGTTATTGTTATATTTTTTTTAAATTGGTTTCCCTGTCGTCTGTTGTATGTATGTCAACTACAGCTATTACTGGTTTACCTTTTTTTAATTTTTGTTTTACTGTGAGGATTTTTCTACAATACGGCAACATTCGTTTACAATGGAGTTGCTGTCCGCGCGCAGCTCTGAGTCACTGGCGGGATGTGTTTTTCGCCCGTAAATATATAAATAACACAACGAAGCCCAATATCAAGCGACGCACATGCTAGCCACAGTAACGTGGTAAGTTAGGACGTGTTTGATACTGTGTTACTGTAGCGTACATCAAGTTAACGAAGAACATTGCATACACGCCAGGACTCAGAGCTGGCGCGGATAGTATGCCTACAAACACGGTTCAGATCACGCTCGTAGAAGAACAGGTCTGGACGCTCACCTATCTACCAATGCGTTTTGCTTGACCTCCTTGTTGTTTGGCTGTAGTTCGTCAAGTTACCGAGAATGTCGTACTTTTTGGAGCTGTAATCCGGGCGGTCGGACTCAAACTCCGCCCAATTTTTTCCATTGTTAAATTAATAAAGTAAATAAAGATTGCTGGAGTCTTTTCTTAAAATTTTGAGTGAAGGAAGTAGCTCATAAATTGATAAAAAATACGTTTTGATAAATTGTTTATCTTAGTGGAAAGGAAGTGGGCGGAGTTTGAGTCCGACCGCCCTAACTGCAGCGCCAATAAAACACAATATTCTCGGTAACTTGGTGAATTGCAGCCAAACAACAAGGGGGTCAAGTTTCCAGGCGAGTGTCCAGACCTGTTCTTCTACGGCCGTGGTTCAGATTATAATACCTACCCACTGCAAGGGCTATTTCAAAGCACGTGTTTCTACCTCAACATGGAGTCAGGAAAAGAATAAAAACATTTGCTAGAAAATTAGTTTTGCTGTCAGAGACTTAGTTCTACGACGTACTAATCCCACCTGTCAATTTCGGGAATGTGCGTCGATGTAGCTGTTCTCAATTTTGGGCGAACTCCTAGAAATCAAGTCAATCGTCCAACGAAATTGTTACGAGCTTCAGAACTTGAATGAAGTATGTTATTAAGAAGCTAAGGCACAGTATATGTTGACATAAGCTTGAATAATTATTAAGATTAACCAAACAAGTGGTTTTGATTATGTATCACAACTTTGGAGTAGCTAATATTTGAAGGCCTCGGTGGTAATTTACAGTAACAATCATTCCTGTAGTTTCCAGCTATGGTGCAATAAATTATTGTCTGATTTGAACAAAAGCATTACGTAAATTTATTTATTATGTGACTTAATTTCTACGTAGATATTTTGTAAAAAAATCTATTAAATTTACAGATATAATTTTTACATGGGCTATCTTGAAATGTGGGTTATAATTATTCACTCTAGATGTTTTAATTTAATGTGTGATTGTGGTGGGATGTTCATTAATGTATGGAAGAGTTGCGGCTTACTTTTAATACCACGTATGTGTTATGTTTTGAGACGACACACGAATAAGTCACTGATTTATTTTGCACCGTATCATATTTTTGTGTTGTTAGCTATGTTAAACCAGTGATTCACATATGTACAAAGGAAAACCTAGCGTAGTATTTAAAACGTAGAACACTTAGTATATTGACGAGTAAAATTTTCTGCGCTAAATTTAACAAACATATGTGTCGATTTGTCGTATACACTGTACGCAGAAAGACGGCATTGAATACTATCTATAAGCTACGCCGGCTTTCGATTTCCTACACCAGGGATTTTATTACCTAACTTCACCTCTGGAAAATACCGTCCTTTACAGAATAACTGTCTGCCGAGAGCGAGAGCGATTAAGAGTCACCTGTGATTGTCTCAATATCGTATTAACACCTCTATTTACCAGAATCTCAATATACTTGGCTACACTAGGCTGTGCTTTGTATATCTTCGTATACAGTTTACTGAAATATACGTTCTCAGTTAACACATCGTGTTTTGAAGAACTAAAATTAATTTTTGTTAAAAATAAATATAAATCATATTTGTTTGTTTTTAGATTTTCTATTAAAAACTAATTTAATTCCTCTCCCAGAACCGCGATTGGATCAGTGGCTAGAGCAATCGCCTCCCACCAAGGTGACTCGGGTTCGATTTACGGAGGGGTCGGTCCCTGGATTTTCGCACGTGGGAATCGATGCAACTGGTCAGAGGGTTTTGTCGGGTATCTCCCGTTTCATGTTCTCAGGTTGGAGTCGCTGTATAAAGGATTCCTGCCAACTTCAAACGTCTTCTGTGAAAGTAAGATTCTTGTTACTTAATGTTGAGTTATAACTCATTCCTTACATGCTCCTTTGCAAAATGCTTCTAACATGCAACATACGTTTGCAACAAGTAACACCGGGTCATGCCCAACCAAACAGGTGCTTTCAATTTAAGATTTTATGAGAACATTAATTTAATATTTAAGCCTTCACAATTCATATTTGTAAGATATTTTACGAAATGCAACAATAGCAGAATTAAATTTTCTTAGAGATTTTTTTCAAGTCTCGGTTTTAGTCGCCATATTGAATAATTTTATTTTTCGCTTTTTTTAAATACTGATAAATACGGGCGTATATTGCAAATGATGTTCACCTGGAACTACAATAGAACATTAGCTAGTTGTTTATAAGTACGCCGAAATTAGCCACGTAAATGAAATTTTTTTATAATCATAGTTTTCTTAATCGCGACGTAATTATACATTACCGGTTTAATCGCCATGTCTGTAGGTACTGTAGCATAAAAGTAAACATAATTCTCTGTACAATCACAGATTTTATATTTTTCTTCTCGGAATAAATAAAAGCGGAAATAAATAATAAATTAAATTCAATGTGGTTACTAAAACCGCGCCTTAAGCATTTTGAAAACCGCGGATTTAGTTTCACACCGATGTTGTTTTGGTTATAGGTTAAGTATTTTGCACCCACTTGACGCGTTTCTTCTGACAACAGCAGAGTTGATTAAGAATATGCTCTCGTTACGTATCATTTTGAAAACTTTACTCCGGCAAGTGCTGAAAACGTGTCAAGCTGAAAGTTTGCCCTACCTAATCGTGATTTCGAGAGTTATTATAAGCACCATTATAAACAACCCACAAATGAAAACCCGAGTAAAATTATTAACCGTCCATTAAGTCAATAGAGCGACTCTTCGATCTAATCCTGTGGTTACATTGCTCTCGAGTAAAGCTGCTATTGGCAGGCAAAACTGGACAATTGACGCAAAAAAAAAAATACCATTACCAAAACAACAAAGAAGAGAAACTAAATGCACGAACGAATATTACATGCAATCAGTTTGCAAGCTAGGGTTACAGTCAGTGGCGTAACCAGGAAGAGGAGATATCAGGATTTATCCTCACCCTCCGAAATGAAAATAAACTGCATGAAGAAGAAAAAAATGCAGTGTTATATTCACAATTTAGGTGCAAAAACTGCTTAGATTGCATCATTTTACACATTGGAACCGAAATTTTTTCTAAGGAGGGGACCCGGACCCCCAACACTGAGAAAAAAATATATCGTAAAATCAAACAAAATTTATTTAAAACAACCAAATATTATGTTTCAATACTGGCAACCACATGTATTGTTTGTTCCAACAAAATAGTTTGGTTGAAATATTTTTGTTGTTTTAACCAAATTACGTGGTTGATTTCGTCATACAGATATTGTTAAATCAAGCATCCATTAAAGTAAACGACATTTAAATTATTTTGCTTGCTCTGATCACAAAAGACAGAGTTATTTGCACAGAAATATATTTATGTGTAAAAAGAAAAGGTACACGGGTTCCCACAACCTAGACTACAGACCACGCCTTTTTTTTTTTTTTTTTTTTTTTTATGTTTGGTGGGTGCAGTGGCGAGGCGGAAGCTTCCGTAGTATCATCGCTGCACCAAACATTCCCCCCTTTACAATGATCCCAGCAATGTTTCGTGAGACAAATTGACACCCAGCCAGACCTGGGATTCGAACCCAGAACCCCTCGCACCAAGGTCGGCCGCGCAACCAACTTTTTTTTTATATAAAAATGTTTGGTACAATGGCAAGGCTAACGCCTCGCCACTGCACCAAACATTCCCCCCCTTTAATTTAATTAATTAATGCATTCCCCAGTAACTTTGTATTGTGTAGTTGTCGTTGTAATTGTAAGTTGTCTTCTGGCACACAGACAAGACGAACACAAACACCCAGTCCTGAACCCGAGGAGGTGGTTGTAAATGTCACCTCCCCGGCCGGGAATCGAATCCGGGACCCTTGCCTCAGCAGCCAGGAGCGCTAACCACTGAATCAAGTAGCCGCACTCCAACTGAGCCACGGGGGGTCGGCTTCCCCTAGACCATTACAACTGAACGTATATATTAACTTTAACATTTACATACCTGTGACATGTAATTCCGATGAACTTGCGTTTATGGTATTTTGGCTGACTCTTTCTTGTTTTCTTCTTCGTAACATTTACAAAATTTTACACGGAATATGCGGTGCAATATGTATTGTATGAAATGGAAATTAGAATGTGACTCGTGTTCCCTCGGCAATATGTTTTAAACCGTTATAATTATTTTCAGTTATTTAATCTAAAGTAACTATTACAAACGAAAACAAAAATTAATACTCTACAAATATAGCAAGTACCTTTACTTAAAAAAAGTGAGACAAGTTTCCTAAATAACCGTGTGTATAACAGCTAACACGCGCGTACCGAATAACTGCCATTTCAAGAACGACTTCCCGAACGGACATATTTCGTCGCTTCCAAACAAATCATATGTTTAATATGTGCCATGGTTTAGTTTACCATATCTGCATAGTATGTCATAAATATGGCTGACTCACGTTATTATGATAGTAAAAGCAAAAAAAAAAAATATTATAAGCAAGCTAGAGTTCGTATTTTTAACAGGAACAAATATTTTGGGTAAAATGAAATACACGTATTGTTAAGCATAACATCTAACGACAAAAATAGTATAAAGAACAAAATGTAAGTTTGTTTTAAATAAATTATGTCAACCAAATTTTACTGTCAAAGTAAATTAATTCCAGTAGTGACTTAAACGTTACGATTGTTAAATTAACGATAATTTGTTTGTTGCAACAAAGTTAATATCAACATTATTTATTTGTTCGTCGTTAGCAATCCATTTTTCTCCGTGCATTTCGTGACGTGTGATCAGTGTCACATTATTATGTAGAGAACATTTTCAAGTTGATATACCCCCCTCCCCCCAACAAAAAATCCTGGATAAGCCCCTGATTTGAGTTAGGGGTGGGGGTTTTTAACGTGACATTAACACGACAAATACCGGCCACATCTTTAAAGCTGGGGACCGGGAGCCCTCATAAGAGAAAGTTTCGATTTAAAGGTGCAACATATTTCTATTCTTAGCAGATTTGTATTGATACATTGAATATTCTATTGGTAAAATTATTTTTTTCAATATTTAATATTTTTCTTCAAAACTAGTTACGAGTGACAAGGGGCTTAGTTATGACCCTTTTCTCTCTACTTGGCTACACTCCTGAATGCAATTCAAATAAAACAACGTGTGAAATATGTAACAAGTTTGCAAAACATGAAGAGGTTTTTTATTTCCGCCATATTAAAAGCACACTGCACCGAAAAATTCCTAATTTTTACCTACAGCAAACTCTTACGCATTACAGTAATAGTAATTCTCACAAAAATTATTTTTCGGTTTCATAGTTTTCGCGCAAGCGCACGTCAAATAAAAATTTGACTTTTTCCGCCACTTACCCTAAGTAACAATTATTTACACAATACGAATGAAATGAAACAATTTGGTGGGAAAGTAAATGATTAAGTTGCAAATTAACACCTCCTTAATTTCACGTAATTATTATAAAAAAATAGGTACTCGAAGATATGCAAAAGTTTTGGGAAATTTGAAATTTTTTTAATGCAAGTAAGTACTGTGTGAAAATACAAAGGTGTCGTTCTGTAATTGTAGGCCTATTACATTTACTTTTACTCTAAATTTCTTCATTCGTATCGTTTTTATAGTCTTTGCTTTGGGTAAGTATCAAAAATGGCCAAACCGCTACTTTGACATGCTCTTGTATAGTCTATCTCATGAAAGAATCCAGCGTCTCTAAGCGGGTGAATATCATTTCAGAAATAAAATACAATATTTTTTATAAAGCTTAGTTTTGACATGCTCGACGAGCAAGTGGAAATGAAACGATGGCTATACGCACAAACTATCCTGGAAACAGAGCAATGATTCACAGAAAACAACAGGAAACATTGCCAACAGAAGTGTCAAATAAGCGCAATCTACGTGGGGCAGACTCAACGGACTCTTCGGGCATGATCGGCTAATCCCGAAGCGTTGGTTCGGATGTCGTGCCGCGCGCGACGCCATCTTACCTCCTTTCAGCGGGAACTTCGGGCGCGTTCGTCCGACACCGAGCGAGCGCGATTCTCACGTTCGTGCGCCTCCGCACGTAGGCTCAAGTGGCGTCCCCTAGCCGGGCTCGCCCGAGCAGGAAAGAAAAAACAAAATAGACGCGCAGCGCGGCCGTGGCGTCGCGGTCGACTGGGCGGGCGCGGCATAGCGTAGTTGCATCGCAACGGTGACGTGTGCGGCCTCGTGACAAGGAATCCCCTAGCGGCCCTGTCACGACGGGTCGCTTATCGCCGCTAGCTAGAAAGAGAGAACGAGAGAGGAAAACGCGACTGCGCGCATGGAGAGCGATTTCTCTTCAGCTGCCCGCACGGACGCCACGGAGCTACAGCCGCTGAAACGTAAGTCTGCTTTTACTGATGAAACCGTTCGAATTGGGCGCGACAGACATTTTCAAATAACTTTGCACTTAAGTGTAGTGAGAGGGTTTACGGCCTATAACAAACTGGTCTTAAAGAGCCGATGAGGGTGAAGTAAGGTGAACAGCACATCATCCACACTAGCCAGACTTCGAACCCAGGACCTCTCGCACCGCAGACCTGCGCCTAATCGACTACACTACGGAGGCCGGCTTTTGCACTTTAGTAATTAGGATGCGAGTGAGGGTCAATTGGAACGCTACCGAACTGTGATTGTATTTGGTAATGTTGTTTATTTGCATTGTAAAAAAAACTAACGTTTACAATCCATGTTATGAGAATTTAGTGTTCCTTTAAGGTTTTCCATGAAGCAAATATGTTTAAAAATGTAAATATTGGAACTTAACAGTCATAATAATGAGGGAGTTCTGAGTGAATATTCGCTCAAAAATTCTGTTTCCGGCGCTCAGAAACACTGAAATATGCCCGATCAGTTGGCAGTGTTTACGTTCTGAATTACTAGACGACGTAGTACGCTTATTTTAAATATTGTGGCTGTGTAAACACGACCAGCGTTCAATTAGCGGTTAAGGTTGTTTGGATTTGAACGCTCTACGTGTTCCGGAATTTTGTGTTTACCGAACTTTGTGGTATCTTAATAGATAATTACCGTAAAACGGGGTGAATAGGAACAAAAGTTTACAACCAAATTTTTCATAAGAAAACCTCCTTTTAGAGAAACTATTGTTATATTTGCACGTAAGAACAGCTTATAAATGATAGTGTCATTAAAAAAAAAAAAAAGATGTTTTACTGACGAGTTGTTGGCGAAAAATTAGTTGAAATTTCGTTCCTATTCACCCCGCTGTTCCTATTCACCCCATTTTACGGTACTCAAATCATAAATTCGTCTTCATTTCGGTATATTAAATCAGGGTAGCGCGATATTTCACTTAAGTGCCTATTACCTGGAATAAATGGTTCGGGATAAAAGCACTTTTGAAACACCAGTTACCTTATTCTTTAAGATAATTTATATTTTCCTGCCACTTGTTAATATAAACAAAGCATACTGACGATCAAAAGTACCAATTTAAGATTTTACCACACTTAAAAAATAATAGTCAACGATAAATATAAATAATATTTTTCAATTATAATTCTGGACAGGGTTGTCTTAAAAGATGCTCACTTTTTCGCGAAGCCCATATTTATGACCCACGTGTGCAATGTGGTGTACAGGTGTTGTGGCCGTGACCTTGGGAGAGAGTTTGTGCCTAGAGTAGGGTGATAAGGGGGGGTAGATATTACGATTAGCTACTCATCGTGTACCGGCCAAACTATTGACTTTAGACATATAGTTAATTGATGAAAATTGTTTATAGTGATGTCCTAAGTAGTCCTACGTAAAAAAATATTTTGTTAGTTTAGAGTTTGAATGAAATTATCAGTTTGTTTTTGGATTGTTAGTTGTGAATGAAATTAGTTATTTGCTCACAGTTTTCAGGGTATTGGAAAGTCAACCTTAAAGATCAAATAAGAATGTGGGCTGCACAGAGATGAGAAAAAAAAATGTTAGTGGAGATAGGTAGGTTCTTAGCTTCAGAGTCCCACCTGATGCAATTTAACATTTATTTATATATTCTCGCCCTCGCCAGAACTTTGTGGTATGCAGAACACGTAAGGAAGTTTTATAATGAAATTTTAATGGCACAGTGTGTAGCTAATATATAAATGTTTTTGTGCTCAGTTTACTGGTGGTGGTTCGCGTGAAATTTTTGCGATCCTGTTATGGCATGCCATCTTCAACACCGAAACCTTGTTAAATAACCTTAGCTATGTATTTTCCTCGTGTACAATTAATTTACGACCGGGAAAAAATGCTGTGGCTCTTTTTAGTGAGATGTAATATCTTAGCCTCAGTGTCTTTGCCTGTTGGTATTCCTTCCAAAGCTGTATAATTGGGTTCATGAGGCATAAGAAGAGAGTTAGGCGAATAAGTCAGCTTCTGTTATGAGTACCTTATTTACAGACTTCCGAAGTTGGCAGGAATACACTCTACAAAGCGTCTTAACATCGGAATTAGAACGCGAAATTGAATACTATTATTTTGATTCGAACATCGGCGGCCTCGTCCGTTGACAACTTTGTGTTTTTACGTGCAATTTTTTAAAATATTAACAACATTAATCATTTGTAAATTACATCCGTCAGCACAGATACCTAGTTTCGACTGCTTCACCATGCATTATTTATTTTTCGTTGCATAGATTGTCACTCTGGATGGCCTCAACTTCGGCTATCTTCGGTAAGGATTCGTTAGTGTTATTCGAGCTGCGAAGGCCTTGTTCGGGTGGGAGCTTCCTGGTGCCCTATTCAGCTGTAGCTGTGAACGCCGCTGTAATATGGGCAGCGACCGTGGTGACTTCCGGCGAAGTTCACTTCCGTGTCGGATGAGACAACGCCCATTTCGTATCGAGGAACACGTGTACGGTGTAGAGCGTTGTGTCCTCAACTGTCAAAACTGTTCGTATGCGCACAGTGCATGAATTATTTTTGAAGTCTGATTAAAAGGTGCTGTATTAATCTACTATTTTTTGTAGTTCTCGGCCGCATTTACGAAGTAAAAGGGGTAATTTTTTAAAGTAAGAAGTGCCTGCACGTAAAATTGTTTCGGTTTCCTAATAAGTGTAGAAATACTGCGCGAAAAATGATATGTTTCGAGAGACGCATTTATATATATTCTATACATTGTTAGAAAGAAATCGTAATGGTGTTAGTTTAAACCTGTAGCCCTCAGTCTTAAGTTAATTCAGTTCCTTTCAAACAAGGTTATTTTAGAATTTCAGAAAAAGCTGTTCATCTAATTAGATTACAATTCTGCTAGGTTAGAGAGTTATAGTAAAATTTGTAATAGTATAATTTTGTTTGAATTCAATATTAATACGTACTATAGGTAGGGAATTGCGCGAGGTGTTTTAAAAGCCAAGAAATTCCATTTTTAGAGAGAGTTTCCTTGTACTTTTATTCGGAAAACGCGCAGTTTTAAACGTTTCAGTATATACTTTCATACATCTTACTCAAAGTAAGCTATATACATTTCACTACTATGTTTATTATGTCCATAAAATGTTCACCTTAAGGGCGCCGTCTACCCGCGCGTGAGAGGCTCAAAAGCGACGAAGCGGTTAGGTCGACCTCGAAGCGCGCATCAAATGCCGCGTCGCCTCAACGAGCCAAGCGCTGAACTAGCGTGCAAGCTTCCCGCTGAACCGTTTTTACTATGGGACTTTCAGCGACAACACTATCATTTTATCTTACGCGACGAAAGGGAAAGAGTCACTCTACAGGACTATAATATTCAGAATATCGTGAAAATGATTACTCTTACATAAAAATCAGCGTCAAAAGTCCCGATTCGGTCCCTTTCACACTAAAAAAAAATACTTGTTAGGAACGATAACAGTTAATGGCAAAATTATATACCTGTACTAAGATCCTTAAATGTTTTTCGTAGCCTAACCGCGTGACAACATGTTGAATGGTTTTCGAATGAAATCAGGATTGTTACAGGTCTGCGCGCCTCTTCACGATTCTAGTAGACGGCGCCCTTAAGTTGTACGTTTTGTGCCGAGTAGTTGCGTAATTGTTTGTTACTGTGTACGTTTAATCTGGTAGTTCAGACGATACGCACACCTTTCGTATACAAGGTTACGCTAATGCGAGGCGCGCGCGAATATATAAATGCACCGTACTGCATGTACGATGCTTGCTTGCACCGGCGTAACGACGATCGAAGTTCCCCCAAAACCTTATATAAAGTTATTTGTGGCAATGTTTTTATACTTAAAATTGTTTATTTATTTGTTAAAACCGATATGCTATACACATTTCTACAAGCCAATTCACGGTATTCAAAATATACAGTAGGCGCTACATGATACTTTTATTTTGCGTGAATTATCAGAATGGTTCGATATGGGTAATTTCTGTGTTTCAAAATCAATAAAATTGGGATTTTGACTTCCGATATGTCGAAATGAGGTAGGCATATGTGGTATAATTTATTATACGACGAAAATAAGATTTTTGTAATGCCGATAATTTAAACAGTATTGTGTAAAATATAAAGTATTTCTTACCACATTTACGAGCGTTTAGGTAGCCAACTAATGTTTTTAATATTTTAAGAAGATTTTATATTAGCAGCCTATAACATTTTATCAATTTCATGCGTAGAAAGGTCTAAACGAAGAGAAACATTATTAAAATATTCAGTATGTTTGTGATAGTTAAAATTACAATTTGTTTTATATTTTCAAATACAAATTTCAAAATGGCGCTCTGTTACCATTATAACAGCGAACATTACAATTAAGTAAATGTTAAAAGACACCAGTAAATAGTAAAAATTTTTAGGGAAATTCGTTTAGGGGACTTACATGTAGTTAGCAACAATTTTATGAAAAAATAAAATTGTAGCCAAACTTTTAACACATTAAAGGCGTGTCCTATTCAAGATATATTTCTTTATGGAGTTGCTTTGTCTTCAAGAAATGCTCGAGTCAATGTATACCTCTGCGAGTAATTTTATTAAATTAAACATTTGATGTTAAATTATATAAACTATAGACCCTATTAAATTACATACAGAAATTATTTTGGAGTTATTTTTAAGTTTACTATCATTCTTCCCGTTTGAAATAAATGAAAAATCCTCGAAACTCAGAAAAAAAAGTTTTTGGAAATAAACAACCGATAGTTTCTCTCATTCCAGTAGTAATATATTCAGATGTCCCTGAGGTTGGTTGAAACGTGCCTGCGTGTTGACGAACCTTCTGCCTTATCTGTTGACTGTTGATTACAGCGTACATTATCGTGTTGCAGACTAGTGTCGCAAAAATTTCCCTTTACTCGTTCTTCATCCTGTTCGTTTGTTAGTCTTGTCCAGAATAGTTAGTGTAGGGGACAATTATTTAGGCCTTCCTTCCCGATTGCCGTATTTAATATAGGACGGACCCTCCCAAAAAAATCCGGCAATTGACAGTTACCTGAAGGAAACTTTTTTTGTATTCAGCTCTCCAGAATGGCTCTGAAGTTGGTTACATTGACTACGTCGGTGTCTGCCCATGGCAAACATTTTGAACTCATGAATTGAAGTGAATACGGCAGTGTGTTCCAGAGGTCATATTGAGATAACACAGCTTTCCGGTTTCTGTGCGGAACATGCTACTTTAACATCACTTTAAGTTAAATTGTGTAAGGTTTTTATTTTAGTTCGAGGAGACGTATTCAGTATGTAGAGTCGAAGAAAATGTTTATGGTTTTTATACATTCAGGAACAGTAATTAGTTGTTCAGTGTGGGTGGTAATCAGTTCCGTACGTAGAGTTAATTTAGTGTGACAAAACACTTTCAAGATGGCGCACTCTGCGCGTAAGGTGTTTTAAGAACACGTCCCCCACCGCCCCACCAATAAAAAAAATTAATTTGCATTTTTAAGCAGTTTGTTGGTGAAATTCAAATTACCGGTGTATCGTCAATACGTAAGGCGTGAACTGGCTGAAATTCTCTGTCTGAACACGATGAAATTTTTTAAGCATACACAGTTCTATTCGTTTACTTTCTTTAAGAGTGTGTAGTAGATAAATAAACGCTTTTTTAGAAGCCAATATGGATAAAATACTCGATGGCAATCCTAGATAATGGTATTTGCCAACTTTGAGTAGCCTAAATATTTATCCAAAATTACTAATTCGTTACGCGTGATCTCTTGCGCCGCAGTTAAATGCACGAGGTTCCGGCGTCAGAGATTGTGCCTCAGAAGTTCGTAACACTGGAAACTATTTTGTTTAAAACGTTGGCTAAAACTGTTGTCTAGGATTGCTATTGTTTATTTTTCGCAGATTGGTTTCAAGAAAGCTACAGCTATAGATTAATTCTTTTAGAGTTGAATTATGTACATCGCCCTGTTAAGGTTGGCTTGTGAATAGTTTTGCAAGATAGGTTGGTACTAACATGATATAGTGCTGCAAATCATCTTGGTGAACATAAAAATTTATTTGAATGGACGCAATGTGTGATGTATATGAGCCTATACGGTCAACAAACCTGAAGGGCTATGTAGACAGCAGTTGGCCTACAGTCAGCCTGAATATGGCAGCTGTAACGACTGCCGAAATGTCGCAAGACAGATAACAAACGCGGCCCAAACCCAGAAGCATAGAAAACGGACAGCGACCACGAAAGCCTGCGAACCATATTAACTTCCAAAGTTCTTGCTATTTTTCCTTTAATACAATCAGAGTATGTTCTCCGCCACGGGCGTTGCCTACCTCCCTGTTAGATTTCGTTCGTGCTTAGTGGAATTATGGCCAATTATTTCACATAGGCCTACATTGAGTACAATTTACACAAAGTAGAATTTTTTGGTTAAATATTTTTGATAAAATTATCTGCCACATTCATAGTTTTGACGTTTTTGTGTAGCCATTACAATAAAAACTAAAACACGTATATGAACCTCAGTAGGAAATCATTTCTGAATATTTTGATTTTCTATGGCACGACTGTGACATCTCCACCAAAAGCCCTTCTTAATTTTTGTTAGTGCGAAAATTCATTAAAAATAGTGACAAATATCCATGAATTTAGTTGCATAGAATTTTTTGTTTCCTGAATTTCCCGGTTTCGTCTTTAAATTTTCGAAGTAGTATTTCGATATTGCCATAGCGTCCGCTCGGTACACAAAAAGTCAATTTTTATGATGACAGTTTAATTACACAAAAAATGATACCAAGTAAGTTTCACTTTTGGAAAATTGTTGTTCATTTCGGTGTTTTACTTATTTACAATAATCCTAAAAAAAATTTAAATGAAAGAAAATGTACCCAACACTCTTGTTATAATCACAGTGGTGTAAGTAATACACATTGCACAAAGTTAAGGTCTGAGGCACACAATTACAGAATTTTTCTAGGGGCCTAGCACTGTTGAAAAGAAGTTGTTTAAAGTTTCACGTTATCAAACAGCGTGTTACAACGTTGTTAAATATCTCGCATGTATATCGAGCTCACCGAGATTGCCAAGTCTCTCATTTGGCAACTACCACAGTCACGTGATCCCCTCCGTGTGATGACCTTCTCCTCCCCCACCTCATTCCTAATATACACCCACTGACACATCTTTGCCAGCATACTTGGAGTTCCTAACTGTTAAGTTAGGATCTCGAGACCCAAACGTTTCTGTGCTTCTGCCAAATACAGCCTATACATTAAGGCGGCCACCTGGTGATGTGTGTGTATGTATGTGTGAGGCTAAAATCGACGAGGCGCTACGTGCAACGTCGGCCGGCACGTGTATTGTGATATTGCCTATACGGCCGAATTCGTAAACGCGCGCAGTGTTCCCGCCGTAACGATTTTACTGTGGGACTTTAAGCGGTGACTTTAGTTTTATTGAACATGTCACTTTAGCAGAGTCCAATGTACTTGTAGAGCTCAATTTCGAACATATCAGTTACATATATCTGGAGATACAACCGCGTAAAAAAGCCGATTTTAGCCAAGTTTGAAGGCTTTAAGGGCATGGGCCCGAGTTTCTTCGCATTTTACAATTATTTTTTAAAACATAAATGGGAGCCGATATCGTAAAATCGCTTCGTAACTTTGTTATGGCTGATTTAAACTACATACTTTAATTTTGTCGAGACAGAAGACTGCAAAATAGTTGCTAATTAGTTAATTAACAAAATTTCCTTGTAATTGATAAATTAGCTCTACTCATCATACAGTTTGTCTTGAAAAATTACATTGCATAGTAAAACCAATTTGCAAAAAAGTTACGAAGCGATTTTACGATATCGACTCTCGTATGCATTTTAAAAAATGATTCTTTTGAAAGCCAAACAACTCGGGCCCAAGCCCTTAAAATAATGATTCCATTATGCGTGGTGTCTTATACGTGATATTCACAAGTAGTATGATGTACGTTTTCTTTTCGTAGATAAGCATTGTGAACACACGCTCGACTGCTCTGCGGCTGCCTTGAAGGGTGTTCCAAGTGCGATCATAATTTTATATTTATATGAAATATTGTTAGTTTTGTAGACGATGTGAGTATACATTATCCTCTTACAAAACAATTTTAGCTTTCGTGGTTTTCTCATAACGGTGCGACAGTCATAATTTACTTGTTCTGCTGCCGTGCAAATAGTGAAAACCAACCTACCTACTTGAATAAAATAATTCACTGTACTATGATATTAATTCCCATGAGCTATGCAATAAAGTATTTAAAAGACTATAATGTAATAATTTGCATTTTTTAAAAAATCTCAAAAGTAAAGGAAAAAAAGTTGAAAATTCAGCAATTTTTTAAAATACAATAATAAATAGGATTTCTAAAAAAATGTTTTACTACGTAGCCTGTGACATGTTAATTCACTGTGAATTATTTCACTTACGCAAGTCAATTGGTTTTCACAATTTGCATGGCAGCAGAACATGCCAATTTTTACTTTGACGCACCGTTATGAGAAAACTACGCCAGCTAAAATAGTTTCATAAGAGGAAACTGCACTCACAAGTATCGTCTACAAAACTAACACTGTTTCATATAAATATAAAATTATGACTTTAATGCACTTGAACACCCTTAAGGTAACGCTGTCTTGCGACTGTTAACTTGACGTAAAATTGACCGGCACGTGTGTTTGTGCTAGTGTTTAACAGCCTTGACATCCCTTGGTTAGTAACAATTTTTATTATTTTTAAAGTGCACCACCCTTAGGTTCAGAATGTGCAAATCACGATACACGAAAAAAAAAATTAATGCATAGCCGATTACTTTTGATCAGAATCAATTAATCTAAAACATGTTGGCCGAAAGAGCTTTCACAAAATTATTTTAAGGCTGTTGCTAATAGCCAACGACTTCTTAATAGTTAATATTGTTTGTTTATAATTAAAAATTTATGTATCAAAATGTGCTTGATATAATAAATGTTTTTGTTACAAACACTAACCAATATTATTTTAAAAATTAAATTGTTAACCCAAACAATTTCACGTCACTTATTATAAAAAATAGAAATCCGTTGAGAGTAATTGAGGGATTAATGTAAACTTTATATAAACGTAAGTACCAGAATTTTACCTTAAAAGTTTTATTCCAGATGATTGATTCCTAGGAATCGCGAAGTACAATGGAGCTAATTGTTTAAACAACACGAAATAGTTTGTTCAACTGTTAAGAGTACTATTTTAAGTTTCGTTATTAGTACTCAAATTTATGCGCGCGCACACACACACACACCCACACACACCCACACACACACCCAC
>PNEQ01005884.1:0-10381 GCA_003012365.1 Medauroidea extradentata
TTATTGATCTCTTAATTACTACATATCTATTACACTGTAACAACTAGCAAAGCCATTGGCTGGACCCCTCCCCTCGTGACCAGCTAGGGAGGTGGTTCGAGCGGGGGTGGGGTGAGGCCCCAAGACACACTATGCACCTGCTCGTCTCTCCCTCGTCTTCACAAGGACAAAATATATACAATTTCTTATTTTTAACATATAAACTTGGTGTAGTAACGGTATTTCGATGAGAACTATTGCAATGTGATCGTGATACAATGACGAGGAGAATGAATGGTCGCAAGACATAGTTATTATTGCACATTAATTTATGATGGTTGACACTGATGACTATTGAATATACTAAATCGGGGTGGCGACCATATGGGCCTGTCACAATATGATTTCATCTGGAATGGTGTAACACTTGGTGGCTATTAAACTATTTAACGGCAGTGGCAACCACATGGGGCGTGCTACATCTTGGAACAATGATAGGAGTTGGGAGAGGAGTTAACTATGGCGTTTGTTAACGAAACATCCCAACATTCGCCAGGAGCGATTTCGTGGAAAACGCTATGTAAAACTTAAATCTGGGTGGCCGCAATCGGGAATCGAAACCAGCCGGGTCCTCTTAAATGCGTTTAAACAGTTAAACTATGATCAATAATCGGTGTATAAGGACCTAAGGGGTTGTTTTGTAAGCACAAGAACCTCGGTGACAAAGACAGGGGAAAATGGACGTATATTCCTAGGACCGCCTGGTTTCCGTGAAAACATTCCTGTACCAGCTTGTATCAAGGCTGCATGTGCACACCTGCGGATCTCCTTCAAGGTCAATGCTTGAATGTTTTTAACTGTCAGCATCTTGTGGTTCTTTCCGCAATTCACGTACGTGGTGTCGCAGTAACCATGTTCAGGCTGACGCAGTCAAATAAGTGACATAAAGACACGCTGCCACAGTAATGCAGACGTGAAGTGACGCGGTGGTTCATTTAATACGAGCGAACTTCGCCGCTTATTCGCTGCCCGAGTTTGTTGAATCAAGCCCCATGTCTGCTTGGTTTACATAATTATGGCAGGTTTCCAATTGGCCTGGTTGCCGGCTGTCAGGGTAACTACCTCGCACTGATTGGTGGTAGGCTTATCCGCCATGTTGCTGGCCAGGGAAGCCATTTTGCTGGCGTGTGAGACCGAGTTTACTGTCCTACCGGCTATTCCACTTCTGTATTACTACATATTCTGTGACGTAGCCTAGGAACCGGAATTTTCGTGTGAAGACTTTTTCCTCGGCTTGTCTCAATGTCGTACGTGCACATCTGCAACTCTGTTGTTATTGTCTGTGTGTACTTGTAGAGAGTCGCCTTTCATCTGGCTGAGCCAATTAGAACAAGGTTACTATAGCGGATGCAATCCCAAGACGCTGGGAATTACAACATCCAATCATTGACCACGAAGCAGAGCTGTACAGAAAGCTTTGATACAAGCTGGGGCAGAAATATTCTCGGGAACATCAGGTGACTATACATAGAGACCTGAAAAATTCGTGTATTCTTTTAGGCGCAAGCTATAATTCCAGCAACTATAGGTCTGTAACGTTCACAATTGTCCGCTGACTTACTCGACACTTCCTGGAAGTAGCTGAGCCAATAATATAACTGTGACTGAATACAGGCCCAGTTCACAGTGTCAGCGAGCAGCTAATAAACAACTGCTGTCTGCACGTTTACACATATATTCTTGGAGGCTAGCCTACAAGTCTGTGAACTCGCGAATTTTTCGGCCTCTATCCATATTGCCTAGAGTATAAAATATGTATACTCAGGTGCGAATCTAGGGAGGGGAGGGGAGGGGGGGCAAACTGCCCGGGCGAAGGGTTACAAGGGGCGCTGGTTGTGCTAAAAATTTTACTTGGAAAAGAATGTAAAATGAGTGTAAAAAAGATACAATATCTACCAATATTTAGACTTTTACTAGTTTTGTATTTTTGTATTTTTATTCCCATTGCACAGTTCTTTCAAAGATCATTTTTACTAACCTTGAACTCCATAAAATGTTATAAATACAGTATTTATAATTAGAATGCACACTCAAAACACCGCTAATAGTACCTAGTAAGTGCAGAGTGTAGTATCACTCCATATTAATTACTAATAATAATCCCAAGACGAAATAGGTTTCACCGAGTTAAGTCTTTCTAATAAAGAACAACAGCGACACTTGAATGATACAAACTTATTAATTCCCATCTTATACATTATTTACAAGTTATACGTAGTTACATGATAATCGACTTCTCAGCTTCATAACACGTCCGCTCCCCTAGTCTCTGTTCTTAGTTCAAAAACCTTTCTCTTTCTTCGCAGTCCCACACCCTGGTTCTCCTCCCTCGAAAGAGAAGGGGTGAGTATCCAGCCAATCAAACTACTGGCTGGCCCCTGACGTCACGTTGTTCTATGATCCTACACACATTTGCTTTTCCACTTCACAGGCTCTAAAATCACATGATATCAGCCATATGTATATTCTGGCGCCACCATGTCCCAGACATGAAACAATGTTCAAATAGTACACTCTGTACTTACACAAATCTCACCAAGTTTTGATCATGGAGCCCTTTTAACAGAATAACTTATTATAATTTTACTTCTTTAATGTACAATTTAGTGGAATAATCAGTTTCAATCTATTTACATAATGTACAAGAGCTCTCGTTTGTTTATAGTCGACTAAATAACACACACAGCATATAAACATAAACATACATAAATTCTTACACTAGATATAAATGTAATTGGGGTTACAACAACTAGAATGTTATAGTGTTATCTACGCGAGCGTCAAACAACGCATGGAAGATACGCTTATTATTTGGGTTGATTGTACTGATGGGAAGACGGGGAGAGAAAGGAGAGGGAGCGAATCACAATTCTTGTCCCGGGCGAAGGTAAGCCTAGATACGTGCCTGGTTATACTCCAAGACTTGGTGACGCCGGACTGTGAGGTAGCGAGGATGTGGATATAGGAAGTGTCCTTGTAGGGTCAGTGTGAATACAACACTAGAGACGGGAAGTAGATCAGACACACTTCCTGTCTTGTCTTACCAGTGACGAGCACACACGACAGACAGTCCAGGGGGAACACCGCCAGCCATGCTGTGTCACGTCAACTATGACCACACTTGTTTGTTAAGGGGTATTGATCCCTACCATCTTGGACATAACTGTTTCTTCTCGATAACTTCTGATCCAGTCGATGTATCAAAATTTTTGTCACGACAAGGCACATATACAAACTTAATCGATTTTCTGTAATTGCTGGAACCATAATATATTCATTATTTTGCAACGGGAAACAGCTGAATAGTAAAAATTGCTTTATTTACGGGAGCGACTACAGAGGCTGCAACATTAACAGAAACAATGCCAAATGGATTCCAAAAAGTGAATGAAACAATAAACTATGCCTTGTCAGCGTGAAAAAAGCAAAACAACGTGTCTATTCCATGATTTATAAGAAAAACCGTTAAACCTATCTGACAGGGATCAATCCCCCTAAGGGCGCGGTCTACCGCAATTTTCATCACCATTATTTTAATTTTTATTTGTACCAGATATTTTTTTTCTTATTTTAGACACAAAATGTGACTAAATTTGGCTCTTATGAAATTTTTTTATCTCTTTGTATTTTTAAAAAAATTATCTAATATTTTAAATTTTTATTTTTAGTTTCAGCATTTTTTTAAATTCAAATAATTTTTATTCTTTAATTTTATGAGCATGTCATTGTAGCCTGTAATGCCGTTATCTACTGTGATTTCTTTGAGTTTGGTATATCAGTTGATTTTAGTGTAGTCGTTAAAACGGAAACATGCAAAATATGACTTTAACAAGCCATTACGCGAAAACTATGAGAGATAAAAAAATTTCTTAAGAGCCAATTTTAGTCACATTTTCTGTCTAAAATAAGAAAAAAATATCTGGTACAGATAAAAAATTAAAAAATGGTGATGAAAATTGCGGTAGACCGCGCCCTTAACAACGTCGCCTACCTGCGCGTTACACACTCAGAACTGACGGAGATAGGAGACATAAGGGCGTTATAAAGCGCGCATCATCGCCTTACGAGCCAAGCGCCGCTTATTACTGACTGCTTACAACACAATAAGTAGCCAGTACATATTTCATGGACATTGGTATACGGCGGCGTGTTCACACGAGTGTACAATTCTCGGCAACTTGTGCCCTCCCTGCCAACAACCCTCGAGCCACCATTGTTCCCGACGACACATTTTTGATATCGGTCTGTAAGCTGTGACCACACAATTTTTTTGATGGAAAGTCCGTAATAAAGTGCACGTTTCTATCCGAGTTTCACGAACAACCGGTTAGAACACATTAAATTACGGTGGTCTGAAAAGGCCGTTTGTAAATACGTTGGAGGGCTTGAAAACAATCTTATTGATGAGCATGATGGCTTAACAGTAACATTCCGTACTTAGCCGAAGTGTGCTTCATTTTCGTACTCTGACACAATGGACACATGGGAAGTAGTTTCGTTAAAAAAAATTTTATTAACGAACACCTTGCAACGCATTTGAATCGCGGGACAGGTGGCGACCCTTAGTTCTATTAATTCTTGTTTCAGGTGTAGAAACGTTCGTAAGGCTGGAACAATTCGTAATGACGTAATAATTTGCAAGAACACCTGTGTACTCAAGCAGACAAAGCAGCTTATTGTCTGGTCGCTATAAGCGGTAGCCCGTACCACAGAATATGTAGGAATACAGAAGTGGAACAGCCAGTAGAACAGCGAACTCAGTCAAACACGCCAGAAAATGGCTTCCCTGGCCAGCAACATGGCGGAAACGCCTGCTGCCAATCAGCATAAGGCAGCTCCTCTGCTAGCCGGCAGCCAGGCCAACGAAAACCTGTAGTAACGTTCAAGAGCCAAACATACACGGGGCTGGTATCTAAAACCTCGGCCAGCCAATAAGCGGCGGAGTTCGCTCGTATCAAATGAGCCGCCACGACATTTCGTGTCTGTATTACTATCTAGTCTGTGCACGTACCGCATGAGTAGAGGTGATGGTTAGAGATGATGGTTTATCGCGGGGGAACTTGACTGTTTGCTGGATTTCAACACACGTTCAGCTTATTAGACGGTTACGGGCTTTCTCTTGTACGTGGAACTGTTGTCCTATTTGACTGAGCCAATAAGAATCCCGCTATTGTAATATTAGATGCCTGTTATTGGTCTGCAGACTGCTATGTTGTGTCAGACGTATATGACCCAATCACATATGTCACAAGAAACTACAGTGTTTTCAAGGGTATGTTGCCACAAAACATTTACGCGATATACCATATTCTCTAGGGATATTATCTAAAGGGACAATTTTACAGGATTTTAGGAGGCAACTTAATGTAAAAGCAATCCTAGAAAATACTTGAAGCTAGACGCCGAAAACTTCTAAGTTTTAATAATTTTTGTTAGTACTTGGGTGATTGTACAGTAAGTGCAATTTAGGTTTGGGGCGAAGTAAAACTGGAAAGAAATAGTCCAGAACTTGTATTAAGTGACCATCCCAGACTTTAACCGAAGTAATCTCGGAAAACCTTGAAACGTCGAAGTCAGAATGGTCAGATTGGAAATTGAACCAAAGACCTTCAGAACGTGAGTCAAGTGTTTTATGTGACAAACATTATTTTCACCATAAGAACCAATGCAATTTACACGAATTTTGAAGAGCAATAAATTAAAAATGATTTATCGAATGCCATATATATAGTTTTTACTTAAGTCTACGTTGATTGGAGGACAAATTTTTGCAATAATAGCTAACTTAACAACATGATTGCGTTTGGAAACACAATTCTGTGAGTACCATCATCGCTTACTGTTTGTGCGTGGAAACCGTTGTGCTAACAAAGTTTAATACATTCATGCATGTTTCTTCCATTTATGAAACATTTTGTGTGTAAATGTCTTCGTTTCATTGCTATTACCAAGCAGCTGCATATCGTCACTGACGTACACGTGCGTAAATCAATTATAAACGTGGCTGTATTTTCAGGTTGGTTCGGTATAGGTTTGTCTGCATAAACAATTGTTTAGCCACATAATTCGCGTTACGCAAATAAGAAACATGGCAGTTTTCACCTGTGAAATGTAACAGCAACAGATTTCTTTCTCTTATCTGATCGCTGTTTACACCTGAATAAAAAAAAAACGTAACCGTTTTCTCCTAAATCTGTTCAATGAACAGGATAAATACCTTACCATACTAGGCGCATACGAAAGCCTTACTCGATCCACTCGCAAGGGTAGACAATACTAGTGCGCAATGGTAATGCCTAGGGACCCCTGTTTTTTGCTAAAAAAAGTTTTGCCCCAGTTTGTTTCAGTGCGTTACGTATACATCTGCAGTTGTGCTTCATGGTTATTGGCAGCGTGTCTATGTGAAGAGCCGTATATCACTTAACTGCACCAATTACAATAAGGTTCCTGCAACACCACACGGCTGTGATTTGTCGGTAGAATCTCAAGGCTCGTGACAGTTAAAATATCCAATCACTGACCACGAAGGAGAACTGCAGATGTGCACGTAAGACACCGAAACATAGTGGAGCAAAATTACTTTCGCGAAAAATAGGGGTCCCTAGTAATGCCATATATACCTTTATTGTACTAGCACACAAGGATATTCTGTCCTGTTCTGGTCTTATAATACAGGTCTGCCAGACCTGCGGCTGAAATATACCTGTTTAGACTTGTAAATAGTGTGTTAGCTCCCTTTGTGACAATCGTATTGGAACTGTGTATAGACGCATAAAGTTTGTATTTCCCGCGCTGCTGTTTGTTGCCGTGAGCTTGGCAACACTGTGGCGCTGTCTCAGGAATTGGCGAACATTGTCTCCCAGGAAGTAAAAGCAGTCGTTCGTCGGACATGGTGGTGAGTTGTGCTTTCGTGTCGGCTCGCTACCAGACGATACCAACGATACGCATAAATTTTGACATACAGTCCATTTCTATCGTGACTAAACAATACCGTTTCTGCAGATTCTGCTGTATTTTTTAAAATAGACTACCAACATACAACTCTTCGATATTATGTGCGGCCGGGAAAAACCGCTAAACATCCACCGACAGGGCAGTTCTGATCACATGACTCAATACTACCAAGTAGATTATAATTACTACGTTTTCGTAAATGCCTTCTGAGAGTTGTTGGTTTTGCTCAACAATAACACTTTGATCGCGCAATACTGGCCTAAATGGTCGACTTCAAGAAAGCCCCAACGTTCCATCTTCTATATACTTCTACCTCTATGGTGTGGTATGTCCGGATGTAAGCCGCAAGACTGAGTAGACTGTCATTCCTCACTCACATCTTACACGTGACTCACAAGGTGAGTTGTACGCTGAAGGTCGGCGAGGACCAGCGATTATCTGACTCACCAGTCATTCCACTGGCCGGAATTCCAAACTACCGCGATCAACACTCGCGCACAGTTCCTAGCTGGTATACACATCCAATGTCAGTTCAAGGATTTAGGCGGAATGACGTGACCAAGAACAATTCCGATCCATTACTAGATAAGCGAGTTTGTCGCGAAAAAGATTTTTGCACAGTATTGTTGCCTTGCACGCACATCGGCAGTTCTGCTGCATGGTTATTGACAACGTATCTTTGTTCAGACACGTCCCTCATTTGGTTGCGCCAATCACAATAATGTAATTGTGATACAATACGTCTGCCAATAGAGTTTCAAGACAAGCGAGGGTTAAAACATCCTATTACTAGAGGTACGTCAATTTCGCAAATACATTCCAGGTCAGATTAAACGCCAAAAATATTGTTAATTAAATTTTGAGCAAGCTAGTCTTGGTTGAGTCTCATAGAGAAAGCGAAACATGATAACAATTTATACAAAACTAGCAGTCCCCCGCGGCTTTGCTCGCGAGTATTATTCGTAACTGATAATATTTACTTTAAATTAAAAACCTCTTTGTACACAAGATTGGTACTTCAGTCATCAAGTGTTAGAATGTCCAAGCGGCCAGTTGAACTTACTCTGCAGCAGGATAAGTAGCTATAGCTGTCCACGCGAAAAGCAATCTTAAGTCTGTCCCTGCCACTAACAGCGACTTCGCCTGGGCCTTATTTATAGCCCTGCCAATTTGAGGTTGTGGGGTAACTACAGACACCTAAGGTAAGAGGTTAATCGAATGAAAAACATCTGTTTACCCTGTGCACAACCATTGGTGACGGTGCCCTCAATTATATATTTTCAAAATATTCACTTAAAACTTTATTGCCATTACAAAGTTTCAGAGGGTAAAGGTTTCGCGAAAACGTATTTGGTGCCCCACACCTGAGATTAGTGAGATGATATATCGTCGGTTTACTGCCAAAAGTGACAAAGTCAAAATGAGATAAAATTATAAAAATGCTAGAAATATGTATATGTTGTTCACGAACAATTGCCCAAGTTTAAAGTCTGTTCGTCGTTTCGTACTGTTGTGTCACAGTATAGTAACTTGCCACATTTTTTGTTAATATCTACAATTTAATAGTGTATTTATGACTTAATCACTTTTGGCAGTAGTATACCGACGATATGTCAGCTTATATTGTAGAGGAACCTAAGTGGAAAGTGAACTGCAATTTTACCCCTTTTAAAGTCTACATGTAAATTGCACTAATTCGATCTGCCTTCTAGTTTTTGTGTGTCAGAATTGAACGTTTGCACGCAACTTTTAACGGAATTCGAGCCCAGAACCTCCCGGAATTTAGACCTGAGTAACAAACAACTGCGTCATGTAACGTCGAAATAATTCATGAAAATAACGTTTATTTAAAAAAATATATATATCTGTGTCCTGGGCTCATAGAGGTTGTACAACACCACGTCTCGATAGGTTATTGTAGAGTGAAACTCCTGTATAGGTTGTTTCTCGCTGCTCGTTCCTGCTTTTCGGATCGTCTGCCTTGATTATTTACCAACTTAGTTTTATTCTTAATAATCACGTTTCTTATAAAGAAAAAAAATTGCATACATATTGTTTTAAATATTTACGTGAGCATCACTCTGACGCGAACAACACCTCAATATCGCTACTGGTTAGATAGATATCGTGAGTTGGTGGAAAACAAATTTTGTGCTTTTTCACCCTTTTGGGTGTCGAATTTCGAAATATTTTAAATTTACATCTTAGACATTTGTATAAGTATCCAACTGAAGTGTAAATCACATCGCTAGCCCGTTCAGTCAAATCAAAATCGATCATTCACTGAAAAAAAAAACACATATCACCCCTGCACAGTATTCAGAAATCGAATTTCGAAAAATCTTAAAACCGTTTTGCGATAATTTCTGTAATCATCATCCTGAAACAAAAATTAATTGTATATCTCGACGGTTTCGATAGATATCTTGGATTTATCTAAAAAAAGTTCAAGGTCTTTTCACCACTTAAGAGAGTAAATTTCGAAAAACCATTTAATCATGTTTTAGAATACTTTATTGATATCTCGTGGACGTAAAAAACACAACATTAGCCCGCTGGGTTCAAGATATATCGACGATTAATTGAAAACGCTTTTCACTACTTTTCACCCCTTTCACGTCCTTAGGCGGCGAATTTCAAAAATTCCTGAAATTGCTTTTTAGGTATTTGAGTAAGCATCAATCCTAAACAAAAATCACGTCGCTATATAAAAAACTACGGTATTGATATGTATCGAATATGGTTCGAAAACTCATATTACCCCTTTTTTAACCAGTTTAGGGCCGAATTCAGAAAATATATTATGAATGGTACTTCGGATATTTACAAAATTACCTATTTAAAGCAAAGAGCACTTCGATATCTCGATTGATTCGATAGATATGGAATGATATTCGAAAACACATTTCACGTATTTTCACCCCTTTAAATAAAGAATTTCGAAACGATTTTGAGTCCTGCCATAGACATTTGTAAAAGTAACCAATTAAAGTTAAAATCACGACGATAGCCAATTGTGTTACAAAGATAAAGACGATTCATTAAAAACATATTTTGCCCCTTTTTACTGTCTGGGGGTCGAATTTCAAAAAAACCTAAAACTACTTTTTGGGTATTTACGTAAGCAATATTTTGAAGTGAATATCAACTCTCTATCCCGAAGGGTTCGATAGATATAAATAGTTGATTGGAAACGCATTTAACGTCTTTTCAGCCCCTTAAAAGTTGAACTTCGAAAAATCCTTAAATTGGCTAATATGCATTTTTACGAGTGTCCTATTAAAGTAAAAATCACGATGATAGGCCGTCGGGTTCGAGCTCTATCGACGTTTCTTTGGAAACACATTTCAACCCTTTTCACCCCCTTAGAGGTCAAATTTCGAAAAAT
>PNEQ01005884.1:10481-23722 GCA_003012365.1 Medauroidea extradentata
ATATATATATATATATATATATATATATATATATATATATATATATATATATATATATATATATATATATATATACAGATAACAAAGATGTTAGAAGGACCCAGATGGAGCATGTCGCCGGGAATTGTAACCAAACAAACGCTTGACGTGGCTGGTGTCAATATGGCCGACTAATTAAAAAATTGAGGAAATATTAGTTAGGAGGTGTGTAAACATGGCTAAAATATAGAGTTTCCAACCTAAAACATCAATTAAAGAGCATAATACATTAATTTACCATAAAAAAAAATACCTGTCTGATGTGTACTTTTGACGTTAAAGCAGTATGGCGGCTGGCAAATTTGGTGGCTACCTCTCCCCTCTTTTGGCTTCACTCCCATCGCCATCATTCAGACCTTAAGCTACCCCCGTGCAAAATTTTTATCATGTTTTGCTTTCTCTATGAGACTCAACCAAGGCTAGCTTGCTCAAAATTTAATTAACATTTACCAATGGATGCAGAGAAAGACATTACATTAAGTTTAACATCTGTTACCTGAGTCAATCACAGAATATCAGGGAAAATTTAATAGTGGATTCGTTTACACAAAAGGACAGAAAATTGCTCAAAACATTTAGGTGAGATAATGTTAATAAATAAAATAATATTGTAATACAAGAGAAAATGAAATATAATAGTTTAACAGTTTGTCCTGGATTTAAGGATCAAATAGAAGAATTACCAACCAACTACCTCCGGCAAATGTACCGAGAACCATGCGAGAGAGTCGTGCCTTAGTACAGATATAGAATAAATAAAGCCACGATTTCGTCGCGAAAAGATTTCTGCCCCACTTAGTTTCAGTGACTCACGTGCACATCTGCAGTTCTGCTTCGAGGTTATTGGCAGCGTGTTTTGTAATACGACATCTGTCATTTGACTGTGCCAATGGCAATGAGGTTCTTGCGACACCACGCGACTGTGATTTGCTGATAGAACCCCAAGACGCGTGAATGTCAAAACAACCAATCACTGACCGTGAAGCAAAACTGCAGGTGTGCACGTGTGTCACTGAAACAAACTGGGGCTAAATACTTTTCACAAAAAAATCGTTGCCCTAAGAATAAATTGTCTCTCCAAAACTATATCCTTTCGTTCTTGTACTAAGGTGCAGGTTGACTCTGTCGCTATAGAAAGAAGTCACAGTACCGTGAACAATCTTCTACGTAGCACTTAGGGTCCTCGTCGTCCGATCGTCCCAGTTCTCCAGCACAAGGATAGATCTCTGAATCTCGAACTATCCTGGTCGTGGGTATAAAATCGAGCCTTTCTAGTCTCGCGATGTAGCATAGCTAGTCTTCCCTGTGTCCATTCCAGAACTTTTCTTCCAAAACGTTCCTACCACATAATTAGAGGTACGTAAATTTCGCAGATACATTCCAGGTCAGGTTGAACGCCAACTATGTATACTTCATTGTCATGTCTGTGACTTGCTGGCGGCTGTTACGAAACGCGTTTGACTACTGCAAGCCAGTAGTAAGTAAGTAAATAATGCGAAGTGCCATCGCTTGCTACCTGCTTGTATGGTTATAAGCCAATAGATAATCGATTGTGGCCAGTGGATGTATAGGACTGGCAAGTCTAGGCTGCTGCCAGATGAATCCGCGAAATTGACGTACCTCAATCAATTATACTGACCATGGAACAGAGCTGTTCATGAGCACATAAGGCGTTGACAACAAATTGTGCAAAACTCCTATCACTATAACATTGTGCTACTAACTGAAACACTAAGTAATTATAACGACATAATATTTAAACCCGTTAATTTATGGATTTCAATGCAGTATTTCGGCTATTTCTTATGGGAAAAATAAACGATACTGTCAAGCAAGCATTGCGAACAACATATATTTGTATTTCATATCATTATGTTTCAATCCTCAGGTGCCTGAAGTTACGCTAACACAATTCGTAGGGACGCTGTTTTCCGCAAAAATAAAATTTTGCCCCACTTTGTTTCAGTGTCTTACGTGCACACCTGCAGCTCAACTTCATGATTATTGGCAGAGTGTGTTTGTGTAGAGTCGTTATTAATTAGACTGAGACAATCAGTACACGGATAACTGTGACACATCACGTCTGTGATTTGCTGGTTTAACCTCCACACGCTGGATGTAACGGCATCCAATCACAGACCACATCAGAGCAGAGATGCAGATGTGCACGTAAGGTACTGTAACAAAGCGGGGCAAAATTCTTTCCGCGAAAAACAAGGGCGCATGATAATTCGGCACAGTCTCCAACGATTTTTATTGTCGCTGTGTTTATTTATGTTGTCCTCGTCGTTTTTTGTCCATCATCGTTGTCCTGTTCATATACTTTGTTCTGTCTGTTTTTTTTGTTTGTTTTGTTTTTGTTAGTCTCTATTATCATATACTGACTATATTCCTATTCTGGAATTTTTTTGTGTGTGTTGAGAACGACCATATCTGGTCTTATTCAATTTTTTTTTAATTTTGTTGCTTTTTTTATTGTTTTATTTTCTTTGTGTTTTTATGTTTTTGTGGGTTGATATGCGAATTGGCAGCATAAGCAAGCAATGGCGGATATCAATGAATACTCATCTTGTCATACATCCCCATAAGCAAAAAAAAAAAAAAATCTTTCAAAAATGAAAAAAGCTAGATAGGCACTAAGAAAATTCTCGCATTCGTGTTGGGGTCAAGCTATAATCCGAACATATGTATATTTCTTGTACGGATGCAACTGGGCTACTTTTCATAGCACATTCCCTGGATGAATTAGAACCGATAATAATCGTGAGCGAACGAGGAACGAATGCCGTACTTCTTAAGGCTGAATAGCAATGAACATAAGCATTTATAGAGTAATAAATAGGGCATGGTAATTTTCGCGAAAATAATTTTGCAGCACTTTGTTTCAGTGCCTTACGTGCGCACCTGCATCTCTGCTATGTGGTCAGTGATTGGATGACGTAACACCCAGCGTGTGGAGGTTAAACCTGCAAATCACAGACGTGATGTGTGACAGTTATCCGTGTACTGATTGGCACAGTCTAATGGATAACGACTCTGCACAAAAACACTCTGTCAATAGCCATGAAGTTGAACTGCAGGTGTGCACGTAAGACACTGAAACAAAGTGGGGCAAAAATCTTTTCGCGAAAATTACCGGGCCCTATTAATAAACTTAAGAGTTAACTTGACACGTACCTCAATATGACTAGCTACAATAGCACATACAGATAAGCATGTATACAAGGCAAGTATTAGTATTAAGATATGCTGGATAAGGTTCAACTTATGCTGAATACTAATACTGTGTAAATAATTTGGCCATTCAGAAGATCAGAAAGCGGTACTAGGTGGTCGCACGATATATTGAATTAGCAGAAAATTAGATTTTGTGTTGGACTTCAAGGTACAAGAATCACGAAGCAGAACTGCAGATGTGCACGTCAGGCACTGAAACAAACTGGGTCCGTAAGTATGGGACAGTTACCATATTTCCGCCTTGTAAATATGCAAACTTTTACACTCGTTACAATACAAGTCTGGTAACTTTAGAACACATTTGACTGTTTCATAAAAAAAGTTTAGGAGTGCTACCATGGATTTCTGGGAAACTATTCTACCATACCTACTTTCTTAGCGCTTCTATACGCACTAGTGGTAAATTTACAAACTTTTTTTAGAGTGCAATAATGGGCATCGCGTATTACAATAGCGGGATTCCTATAGGCCCAGTCAAATAGTGAAACAACTCCATGTAGAGTGAAAAGCCAGTAATCTTCAGGTGGAACCCAGCAAACAGTCAAGTTTTCCCGCAATTAACCATCAAATATAAATATCGGTTAATTGTCCACCAGAAGAAGTCAAACTAGTCAAGGACCGATAGCGTAAGTAACACGAACTTACAGCTCTTTGAGATCTAGACTTCGCCCAAAAGAAAACTTCAAGTTTTTCAGGCCCCTAATATTTTGAGACACAGAAAATTCGTGTTATTTTCTTGCAACAAACTAGACTCCAAATTGCTGCAGGCTTCCTCAACGTTTTTTGTTGGTCGAAAATGCCGTCCTCTGTCGTGGAGAACTTTTATGTTCAATAATTAGAGATGACTATTTATCGAGGGAAAACTTGACTCTTTGCTGGGTTTCAACGTATGTTAAGCTTATGGAAAGATGATTCGCTCTCGCTTGTACGTAGAGCTGTTGCTCTGTTTGACTAAGCCTATAAGAACCCCGCTATTGTAATATTTGATGCCTATCATCGGCCTGCAGATAGCAAAGTTGTGCCCGACATATATCATCCAATCATACATCTGGCAATAAACCACAGAGTTTTTTAAGGGGATGTTGGCACAAAAAAAAATGTCGCGATACACCATCATCTGTATGAATAATTTAAACAAATCTCGCGGTAGAGTGGCCAATTTCTTGATCAGTGATCACACGCGCAAATGGTATCGCATAGGCTCGTCGTCAATTGAACCACTTTTCCTGCTCGAGTATGTACAGTACATTGACGTCTAGTTTGACACCAAATTATAACGGGAATTTCACAGGTCGGCGGGTTTTCTCGTCATCTCCCGTTTCGTCCGCCCTCTCATTCCGGTACTGCTCCATACTCATCTTATGTCACCCCTCAGCAGTGCTAAAGACCACGGTGTTAAGTGCTGCCCAAAATCTCTCACTCGCTCACATTTAAGGTCAGCGATTGGCTGAATTTAAGAGGGCGTGGTACATAATTCAACGCTAAAAGTATTAATCTATGACTGTAGGTTTCTTGCAGCTGATTTGCGAAAGTTAAACAATAGCAATCCTAGACAATAGATTTAGCCTACGTTTTAAACAAAATTATTTCCAGTGTTACGAACGTCTGAGGCACAATCTCTGACGCCGGAATCTCGTGCATTTAACAGCGACACAAGAGATCATGCGTAACGAATGAGTAATTCTGGATAAATACTTACTCATAAAGTTGGCAAAGACCATTATATAGGATTGCCACTGAGTATTTTATCCATATTGGCTTCGAAAAAAGCGTAGAAATCAATTGATGTTTTCCGAGTTTATTTATCTACCACGCGCTCTTAACGCTCACGTGTCTTAATTGTTTACCACAAATCACGGGCGTGTATTCTTCGCAGCAGCCTTGTTCTGATTGGTTCAGTCAAATGAGGAACGTCTTCACACATAGAAGCTCTGTCATTAACAAAGATGCAGAACTACAGAGGTGGAATTGAAGACGTTGAAACAAATTGTTGCAGAGATATTCTCATATAAATCAGGGGTCTCTAGCTATTATTAGACAGTGGAACAATTCACGGGTTCACCTACTTATAGGCTAGTTTCCAATAACATTTGTTTACTGGAGAAGACAACATAACCTCATTGGCTGCTTCCTAATACGACATCGCTAGTTAACTTTCCTCTTTATTATTGGCTTGGTGCCTACTAGGAGGTTTCAGTAAGTTTAATGCCATTTGCGATAGTGATGCGAACCAATATATGTGATTCGGAATAAAGTGAGCTCTCAATAAAGCCCTGGAAATTTCTATTTTCAGCCAATTCGTATCCTCCCGCGTGTAACGGCTGACGGGAATTGTCTAATATATCTGGACACGTCACTTGGTGTTTGCGCGTGTAAGATAAATTGTGCAGTCGGTAGGAATTCTCGTACCTTGATCAACTAAACTTTATTAACTATGAAAAATACAAGTATGTGTAACTTAATTGATTTTATTTTAGTATTGTTGTAGTTAACCATAGGAAAATACACGGAACTATGTTCAGCAAATCGCTAACAACCACACAAGCAGAAAGGGAACTATTGTTAATGTTGAATAATATTCAGTAACGGTTAATGATATTTTTCAAAGGTTAAATTTTTAGTGCTCACTTTATCCCGAACGACCTATAGTTGTCTGAATTCTATAGCTTGTGCAAGAAAACGTGAATTTTTAAGGTCTTACGTTGTGTGGGTATAGAGACGAGAAAAATTCACTGGTCCGCTGACATGTAGGCTAACCTCCAAGAATATCTGTGTGCTCTAGTAGCCAACAGCTCCTCATTGGCTGCTCATTGGTTTAGCGATACTCGCATTGGTGGGTTTGTATTTATCTGCTTCTTCGCGGAGTTCTCTGGGAGGTGTCAGATAAGTCTACGGCCAGTTACAAAAGTGACACTAACTCACAGTTGTATGAACACTGGCTTGTGCCCACAAGAAATGTCTGATTTCTCACGTCCCTAAATATAGGACGCTTACTATCAAGTGAGTACATTTGAAGGCGTGCTTTTTTATCGCATTGCCATTTTGAATCTTCCTGCCACTTTTAATTGTAAATATAGGGGTTAGCGTAATATAGTGTAAACCTACCCTACTTTGTAAAACTAAGACATCGAAACTGCCATAAATATGTTAAACAGTATAATTGTGATCTTATATGTGACACATAGGTCACTTATTGCATAAACGACACATGTCTGCTCTCTGTTGGTAATCTAGTGAACTATATGTACAGTGACTTCCCTTTTCTGTGAAGCACCATATAGTCGGCACACCCTATATACTGTTTTTTTTTGTTTCATAGTACTCGAAATGTAACGTCTCAGACTAGAATAAATATACATTTGTATTAGTGTTTGATATAAGATGACATGTAGAAGTGCTCACTTAAGCGTGAACACCCCAGGTATAGTATTTTGATACGTATGACGAAGACTTGTTAGCCAGAAAGTGGCGAGTAGAGGAGATATGATATTACAAAGGATGTGTCTGAGAAGAACGTGACTCCAAACAACAATATCTGGACGTCATACCTAGCAAATACGCAGTTTCGTTTCGCTTCAGTTAGGTCTTCAGAGTGCTGGGTTTACAGTCAAATGTTTATTGGTAGGGACCCCTGTTTTTCGCAAAAATAATTTTGCCCCACTTTGTTCAGTGCCTTACGTGCACATCTGCAGTTTTGCTTCATGGTTATTGGCAGCGTGTCTGTGTAAAGAGCCGTATGTCGTTCTAACTGCACCAATTACAATAACGTTCCTGCAACACCACACGTCTGTGATTTGCCGGTAGAATACCAAGGCTCGTGACAGTTAAAATATCCAATCACTGACCATGAAGCAGAACTGCATATGTGCACGTAAGACACCGAAACAAAGTGAGGCAAAATTCTTTTCGCGAAAAACAAGGTCCCTGTTTACTGGTCTTTGTCTTGGTCATAACTGTATAAACAGATTGTGTTTACTTACCGCTGACTTCGGACTGCCAAAAGAGTTTTAAAAGAGCCGTGAACTTTCGTTAAGCTAGCACAACAGCCGGGGTGTTTGAGGTCTTCCTGCAATTCGAATATTTCCGCGTAGTGTTGATATACCATATTTTTCACAACTGTTTGTAACAAGATTTTCCTTAATGTACTTAAAATAAAAAAAAAATCACATATCGTACTAACATGTCCGCTACAAAATAACAAAATAAACAGTACAACTTTTTTTTTTGCTTTCCCCTCCCCATCACTATTTTTCTCACTCAAATCTTCAAAATAGGTAAAATTCCTTACAGTGCATTGAATTTCCACCTGTTCCTGAAATAAATTCATTTTTAAGGCTTCAAGAATTCAGTTGCAGCACTTCCTATGTATTAGGCCTGCTTCAAATTAATTTTATATCTCATCAATACACAAGATATTAGTCTTATTACTTTTTTTTTAAACAGACTTTTTTAATTCTTGCTTAAATTAATTGCCACAGTTAATCGAAGTTTACATAGAACGTCGCATAAAATCCTAATTTATAGTTGAATGGTTTTATTGTGATTTTTGTTTTAATAACAACTGTATATTTTGTAAAAATGTACATTTCTTAAAAAGTAGGGACATTAATTCCGAAATCTGATCTGTTCAAGTTACTGGTAGATGTCAATTTAATTTTTTGTTAATGTGTTGGTAAATGTAAATATATTTTTTAGTTTTTCTTATTTTTAATCAACAAACCAAAAAATGTTGATAAATGTAACTGTTTCGTGGGTTTATAAGAGTATTATTGAGAGAATTTCTATAAACAAATTTGTTCTAAATTCAAACAAAAAATAATAACTTTGAGCAAAATTTATTACATCACATATCACAGTAAAAATACATACATTAATACTTTTAACAGCAGTCTTCACAATATCACTTTGTGCAACGGAATGAATACCTCATTCATATCACAAGGTTAGAGTTTGTTAATAAATATTGTATATAAATAATTTTCATAAAATGCAGTCATTCACAGCTTTGATAAATGGCATTTCCATAGAAAGCACTTGAAATACATATACTGTGCATAATAGCTACACATTTACTTGCCAATAAAGCGAAAATAAATAATGTTGAAATAATAAATAAATAAATCATCGAATAAATAATTAAACAATAAATAACACTAATAAATAAATCATCTTGGAATCTTCGGGGAAATGGAATGAATAGTATGTGCAGCTACAGTTTCATTACTGCCATTACGTCAAGGTTTACAATCCTGACACTGCCGAGTTATTACCTCCTGGTCGTTAAAATATATGTTGGTAGTACAGTCCATCGCAGCACACAACTCACACAACACTTCTGCAGCCTCTGTTGCGTGTGTAACTGAATGGTATTGTAGCAAGGTATACTGGTGTTTGATCTTAATTGTACAATGTTTACTCGAGGTCCACACAACAGGAATGATGTAGTTTTCTGCAGTTGGTGTCAGCTCTACCTGTGTGAGGTATGCCTCGTAGGTTAGTGACCGGGCTGGTTTCCAGTTCCTGCCAGCAGTCAAGAGGGACGACCACTTGAAGATTCTTCTAGTCCCATCACTCAAGGGCGGGGCACCACTGCGGCGGCGACGAGGCAGGCCAGTGCAGAGGGCAGTACGGCAACCAGGGAAGGAGCCAAGGCGGGACGGGCCAATGACCGGGTGGCGTGGCGTGGCACGGGGGAGACTCGAGCAAGTGGCCTCTCGGACGGTCACCGGCAGGCGCAGCGAGTGTGGTTCTCGGCGGTCACGGTCTGGAAGGTGAGGTCGCTGGAGATGTTGACGCGGTTCTTGAGCGCGAACACGAGCTGGACGGGGCTGGACTCGGCGGCTGTCCACCGCATGCCCTCGCCGCAGCACACGGGGTTGTGGTCGCAGCGGTGCAGCGCCGAGGCGGCGGGACTGAGGCTGTGAGTGGTCGGCGTCACGACGCCCAGCTCCTGTAGAGTGACGATGCGCTCCCTGGGCTCGGGAGAGCAGGCGATACTCCTCACACGGAGGGCGTGCTTCCTCCACTGCACCGTGGTCTTGTCGTCTTCGGCGACGACAAGGACAAGAGCGAGTGTTGCTCCTAGCAGCAGCAGTGGTAGTGACAGCCTCGACATGGCGGTGGTCTCGGAGGTACTGAGTGCTGTCTCAAGGCTCGCAGCTGGTTATATCGGCGACCGTGAATCAGTGTCGGCGGCGGGCGGAGAGGTACCTCCCCGAGGCCGATGACGCCCGCGCGAGCTGGCGCAACAAGAGGAAACGCGCCGCTCTCAAGGTGGACCGTCGTTGTCGACGTCGCCGGGCCGGCAGCCTTGTCTTGTTACGTCACGCCCTCACCCGACACCCGCCGGGGAAATAACGCGCGCTGCTAACCCGGCCCCGCGCCTCTGTCACTTGGCGCGCTCTTGCTACTATCACAGCCGCGGAGCCTCCCTAGATAGGCTGCGTTTGTGTGTGTGAGGCAGCAGCAGTTAAGGACATACTGTTTAGTTTTTACTCTTTTGCGATGATTTTTGTTAAACTCTCTGGTAGTTTTGTTTAAAAAATTTTACCGTGATAGCTAAATTTTTTCAAAGCAAGAAATTATAACTAAAAAGTCAAGTAACTAGAATTTAGTTAATTATATAATTAGCTAAAACCGTAGTATTTAATGCCTTGAAAAAAATCACGTAACACGGATAAGACGGTTTAAAACAAAACTGCCAGACATATTTTTTTTATATCTGCTCTCGCATAGGCTTGAAAAATTGAATTATTACCATTAAAAAGTAGAACCTAAAGAGCATGGCCTTAACTTTACAGAGTCTTGAGTAGTTGCATGCGCACGTGATAAGAACTCGTTACTCCACATTGCAAACGTTAGTATGACTATCTGCTTGGCTCCGATGTACTATCGTCTTTATTAGTTTGTTCATATATTTATATGGGTCATTCAAGCGTCTGGTAGGCCTACACAGATATTGTCCGTTATTGCCTGCAAATAATTGAACAGTGTCGAGTACTAGTCGTCCACTCTTGAAAGGTGCAACGTTCTTTGTGTTTGAAAACTACTTTGGTAGGTAAACTGAAGATCAGGAAATAACCACTGGTTCACTGGCCTGTAGACTAGTCTCCAAGAATATATGTACGTATACTAAAGTAGACAACAGCTGTTTATCAGCTGCCTGCTGTCACAGGCATGCCACATTATTGGGCCTGCATATAGTTGTGTGTTTATATCTCGCCCAGCACCGCCCACGAGGTATCAGTTAAGTCAAGGCTCAACTGTAAAGGCGACATCAAGTTACAGTTGCTCAGTTTTTTTCTCAAAAGGAAACGCGAATTTTTCGTCGCGTCTTAACATTGAGGTTCCGACATTTCTGAAGTTTGTTTTCTTTTTGTACGTTGGCAGAATGGGCACACGTGGAATATTTTCGTAGAAAAAAACCTGTTTACGAACACACTGCAACGCATTTGAAGCGTGGGGTAGGCGGCCTCCTTAAGGCTTCGATCTCTAGTTTAGCAATGGTTTCGAAAATATTTTTGTAACTCAAATTAATACATATATCGAAAATTCCTTTGGCAGTTTTAACACTTATTAATCAATGTTTTTATATGAATTTTTCTGTTGAAATACACCAAACTGATTTTTATATTTTTCCCCCGAAATAGTACACATTTTGTTGCGAAAATAAGCCAAAATGAAGCAAAATAATTTTTTTCTCGCAAACGGTGCATTATTTTTGAAAAACGGTCTGGCAAAATTGTGTATCGTATGACTGTACACTGACTCAATTTTTTCTAAGCATTTGGTTAAAAAACTATTTGAGTTATTTTCAATTGTTTGAAATAAACGGGAGATCATGGCCTTAAGGCGTCGTGTGTTAGTGTGAGTGAGGCACGTCGCCAAGGGCGATGTTAACCGGCTCATCTGGTGCGGTATCACCTCTACCACAAGACATTGAAACATCGTGCATTAGTATCGTACATCACTCACCTGACTGACACTTTCAAAGGTGACCCCATCTTTTTACTGGTGGAAAGTTTTAAGCTAAGTTCATAACATGTTTCTAGAGTAGTTTCATAAGAACCCTGCGAGTAATTTTTCTGGTATAACAGGTCGAAAAAGCTGTTTTTAGCCATTTTGAGGGGCTCCGAAAAGAATTTTGCAATTGAGTGTTGATTTGAAACTACCTTTCCGTTATTGTTTGAAGTGTATTTTCTTTTTGTAGGTCTACATTGACGCTATGGTCACATGTGGAATAGTTTTTTAAAAAAATGTATTTACGAAATAAAACTGCAACGCATTTTAAACTCACGGATCCCTACTTATGCTATTTTAGTAAGTTTTACTTTTCAAATCCTGAGGGAGAACAAATACCGCAAAACCGTTACACAGAAATGTTGGAAATTGTTTGCTTATAGCCAATTTTTTAAATATATTTATATATTTTTTAATTTTTGTTAATTATTGACTTTAGGAAAATTTAATTATTTTGATTACTAATCAACATTACAGGAACTTACGTTTTGAAAAAATAATTTAGCTACGTGGTACAAACAATTACCAACATTTGTATGTAAAATTCCTATATATATATATATATATATATATATATATATATATATATATCTGCCGCATTTCAGGATTTAAACAATTAAAATCGCAAAACCAGCATAAATAGAAACAGCGTGCCACCTGTGTCCTGTTAATGTCAAACGTATAAACTTATTCCCGTGTATTTATGTAGTTAAACGAAGCACACTTCAAACAAAGCTTCAATGGTTTTGAAAAAACAGAAAACCCGTTAGAAACATGTTTTCGGGCACCTCATAATTACTAATAACTGCTTGTTCACACTGCTTTATCTAGGGAAATATAGACTTTAGAAAAACTATGAGATACATTTGCTTGAATTTACGCTATAATTTCCATGCACGAAACACCAGGAGGGAAAAAAGAAAATGGAAGCACTGTTCGCCAATTTGATGCTCTGCGCATAGAAGCAGTATTAATATTGACGAGCACACCATTCTTACCCACATGGCCACGGTCGTAGAAGAAAAGGTCTGGAAACTCGCCTATCTAACAATGTATTTTGCTTGACCCCTTGTTGTTTGGCTGTAGTTCGTCAAGTTACCGAGAATGTTGTACTTTTTAGCGCTGTAATCCTGGCGGTCGGACTCAAACTCCGCCCACTTTTTTCCATTGTTGACATTATAAAGTAAATAAATATTTCTGGAGCCATGATTTAAAATTGTGAGCGAGGGAGTATTTCATAAATTGATTTTAAAATATATGTTTGATAACTTGGTTATTTTAGTGGGAGGGAAGTGGGCGGAGCTTGAGTCCGACCGCCCGGATTACAGCGCCAAAAATATAGGGCCTATAGCATTATGGGTAACTTGGTGAACTGCAGCCAGACAACAAGGTGTTCAAGTTTCCAGGCGAGTGTCCAGGCCTGTTCTTCTATGACCGTGCCACATGGCTTAATTTTTCTGTCTGCCGCCAACTCGTAAAAATGCCAACCTCGAGGACTTCCATTAACAGTCATAGTCGCGGAAGAATTCTAGTTTTTGAAAGTTTCGTTCGCTGTCCTTTATAAACGTGTTTTCATGGAAACATAAGTAGTGTTTACCTCTACCGCCGGTTGTACCTGTGCGTACACGTCCAGCTGAATGATATAAAATATATATTTGTTCCTCTTGTTGGAAGAATTGTTCAATAATTCTTGCGCGAAGCAGACTCTACCGAGGACATCCTTAAGAGCTCATCACCAGCCAATCATCTGACAACTCTAGCACCTTCAGTATTTTTGCCAAGTTCCGTTGGAAGAAAGTTTTCCGTAACAGGGATCCACTTAAGTTTACAAGGTCGGGTAACTAACACTCCCTGGAAAATAAAATCCCATGAAAATAATGAAAATCACAGGTAAAATAAAATTATAATCCAAATATAAGCGTTAAAGTGCGGAGTTTTTTTTTTTT
>PNEQ01005884.1:23822-48706 GCA_003012365.1 Medauroidea extradentata
TATATATATATATATATATATATATATATATATATATATATATATATATATATATATATATATATATATATAAAAGGTAACTCTGGGAAAGATGCCGGCTGGGGGAAGATGCCAGCCATACAGGTTTTTTTACGTTTAGTTGATAATTATTTGAACTGGCTATAGTAAAACACTTTTAGCTCATTACTGACTAACGAAAATTTTACCCAATCGTATTGAATAAGAACATAATACCAGCCATATTTAGTACTATTCAAATTTCGACCTCGAGATACCATGATATATTCTTTTTATTGGGCGTTACGTTCCGCTGGCAGCAAGGTCATTTGAGACGAACCTGACACATTGACAAATTCTCGGAGAGGAATCGGCCATGGCCTTTGTTAGGGAATAATCCCAGCATTGGCCTGGAGCGATCTCGGGAAGGCACGGAGATCACAAATCCGTATGGTCGGCGCCGGGTATCGAACGCAGGTTCTCAAGAGTGCTAACGTAATTTGCTGTTGCGCGCCAGCTTAGATGGCGAGTGCAGACCTGTTAACTTTACGGATTGTCCGTAATTTGTATGGAAATCTCGAAATATTACGGTTTTACGGACGTATCTAAAATTTTTACGAATTTTCAGTGTGCTGGCGAAGTCGCACAATTTCCAACGCAGTGCTACCTTGAGTACCTCGAATATCGTATTTATGGTACGTGTAACGTACTTTATACTGAGTTATCGTGTTGTATATAACGAAGTAAGCTGATGATACCGTACTTTCGGGAATAATTGTACTTCGTATGTAGCCATTGTACTATATTATTTGTCTCTCGATTATAACTGGAACTATAGAGTCGAACCGGTCAGGTCAAATCTTATCGTTTCGTTCAACAGTCTGTTGTTTTCAAAATGGCGTTGGTTGTGGCTCGTCTGTTTACATGCGTTGTGGTACGCGAGTTTTTCGAATCTGTGAAGTTAATTTGCCTTTCATATTGACTATTTGCGCGTACTAATTAAAAAAAACGTAGCTCGGGAAAACGTGAAGAGAACGAAATCATAAGAAAGTTTTATCTCGTCGCGTATGTGTAGCCCGGCGACGTTCGGTATGTAAACAATTATTTTAGGCCATTTACAAACTTTTAATTAATTATTTTGACGGTAGATTTGAGGTCAGGTGCTTCCTGTATCAACAGTTGCGTATTTAGCGTCCGCAAAACGTAGGAATATAAATAAAATGTTAGACGTGAAATTGTAACCTCATAGGCACTGCTGTGTTTACCCAGTGTGTTGTGTTCACACAATCGTCAGTAAACGCGGCTGCGCGGTAATGGAAAATGATTAACAACCAGGTAATATTAAAATGGCATTCTGTATGGAAAAATAAAATTAAAAACTAATCTACAACACCTAACCAAGTACATAGGTTTGTGTAAATGTTCCAATAAATATTTAGAGGTGTATTTGTATTTTATTCTGATACAACAAAGCACTATAACTTTCAGTAGTTTATTTCCCTATTAGTTTTCTGTGTTTTATGATGTAAGCAATGGTGGCAAAGAAATTTATGGTATATTTAAAATATTTGTGTTCAGTTTTAATGTAAGTAGCTTTGTAGGAAAATATTATTAATACAATTTTTTGAATAGCAGTTAATCATACACAGCACTTGAAATGCCTCGTTTGATTACGTCAAATTTTTAATATTTTGAAAATCTTACCGATAGAGACAGGAAGTAGATCAGACACACTTCCTGTCTTGTCTTACCAGTGACGAGCACACACGACAGACAGTCCAGGGGGAACACCGCCAGCCATGCTGTGTCACGTCAACTATGACTACACTTGTTTGTTAAGGGGTATTGATCCCTACCATCTTGTATTTAACTCTTTGGAAGTTGGCAGGTCTGCGAGGCAGCTGCTGAGGGAAGGGCACGTTCAAGTTCTTTCGGGCACAAACAAGTGTAAGCAACTGGCCCTTATTCAAGCTGCAGGCGATAATAAGTGTTAAAACTGTAAGAATGCATTTTTGATACATGTGTTAATTTGCGATAAATATAAGTTCCCCCGCGATAAACAATCATCTCCAACTGCCCTGAATGTACTCGTTGAAATATGTAATGAAAACACGAATTTTTCAGAGAGTGAAGCTACCCGCCCTTGTAAACTTGTAGGGGATCCTTGTTACGGAAAACTTTCAGCGGAACTTGGCAAAGATACTGAAGGTGCTAGGGTTGTCAGATGATTGGCTGATAATGAAATTAATGAAAATCACCAGTAAAATAAAATTATAATCCAAATATAAGCGTTAAAGTGCGGGTGACGCGTGCGGTAATATAGACGTGAAATGACGTGGCGGCTCTATTGATACAGGCGAACTTCATCGCTTATTGGATGCCTGAGTTTATTAGTACTAGCCTCGTTTCTGCTAGGTTTCTGCATGTTACGGCAGGTTTATTATTGGCCTGGTTGCCGGGTAGCAGGACAGCCGCTGCAGACTGATTGGCGGCCAGGGTTTCCGCCATGTTGCTGGCCACAGAAGCCATTTTGCTTGGCGTGTGTGACTGAGTTCGCAGTCTTGCTGTTGACTATTTCACTTGTGTGTTCCTATATGTCCGGAGGCTTTGTTCTGAAGCGACAAGGAAACTCGCCCAGCAGTCAGAATATTCCTGCACCTCACAGTTCTGCTACTTGAGCTCTGTGTTGATAGACGGACTCGCGCCGTGGGCAGGAAACCCCACATGTCTTCACTGGTAATACGCTCTGCCCAGAACATACATACATAGATAGATATACAGTCAGAGAATAGGTTTGACCTGTCACCTCACGGCTTTTCCGAGCCATGGGGAGATACCTTTTTCACGATAATGTATGCTTATTCCGAAGATGCCGGCTTTGATGTAAGGAAACAGGCATAGCAGCTAGGATAGCTCGTGCGACAAAACTCGCATCGTTTTAAGGCCATGATCTATCATTCAATTCAAACAATTGCAAATAACTCAAATATTTCTTTAACTAAATGCTTTGAAAAAATTTGAGTGTGTGTCAGTCATACGATACACAATTTTGCCAGAGCTTTTTTTTTTTTTTTTTAATAATGTACCGTTTGCTAGCAAACGATTATTTTGCTTTATTTTGGCTTATTTTGACAACAAAATATGTGCTATTTCAGGGGCAAAAATCTAAAAATCTGTTTGGTATATTGCAACAGAAAAATTCAGATACAAACGATGATTAGAGATGATGGTATATCGCGAAAATGTTTTGTGTCTACATAGCCTTGAAAACACTGACACAACGTAACTGTCTGCAGACCAATAACATGCATTAAATATTAAAATAGCGGCATTCTTATTGGCTCAGTCAAATAGGGCAGTAGCTCTACGTACAAGGAAAAGCCAGTAATCTTTTGAAAAGTTGAACGTATGTTGAAGCCTAGCAAATAGTCAAGTTTTTCCGCGATAAACCATCATCTCTAACGATGATATATAAGTGATAAAACTGTCAGAATGAATTTTTGGTATATTTATTAGTTCGTATTAAAAATATATTTTCGAAACCACTGCTAAACTAAAGAGCGAGGCCTTAAATCACAGTGAGCAGTGATCTAGTCCCCCCTCCCGCCCCCTATGGAGCTGTAAGCGGTGACCCTACTACTTTATATACGAGAAGTGCATTGAAGCCATTCACGATAAAGTGAGCACTGCGTTAAGTTGTCTTTCATTCGTATTGCAGCAATCTTTACTATTTTTAGTATGAGAACTTCCAAGTAACTAAAAACCATTGTAAAAGTTTCAACACACTAAAAAGTTAACATCTATTGGCTCAATAAAACATATTTTTAATTAATTAAAAGTTCTGCTGAGTGCACAGTTTATAGTGAATAGCCTACAATAAAGTCCAGCGAGTGCTTCTTTATTTTTGTTGTACAATTCCTGTTGGTATTTTTCACGTGACAGCAGTATCAAAAGATGTTTTAGTCTTTTTGAAGTGCCCTGTTAACATTGTTATAAACATGGGATCTAGAAAAAAAATGTGTTTTCTTTTCATAAATAAAGATATAGAACAGATGCTTAGTTTCTCGCATCAAGCTACAAGAATGTTCAAGCGCCAGTCTTGAGGTGGACTATTCTGCGCGCTCAAGGCCATGAAGTGCTGAAGCGATAAGGACGAGATAACACACCCTTCATGCCTCACCCTGACCTCTAGGTGCTGTCGTCCAATAACTCGCCTCTGAGAATTCTAATTGTATTCCTATACGTTTATGACGTAATAAGCTATTAATAATAGCCTATTATAAACACACGCCCATGCCTTTTAAAACATTCCGTGCCAATATTATGATACTGGACAACTGAATTTCTATTTTTACTATTTTCGGCGGAGTGAAGATAAACTTTACAGATAAATAAAGGACATACAGTGTGTGTGAACACATGTAATGTTTGTTGACTACTATTCGTAGAGACGTGAATAATTCGCGGGTCCACTGTCATGCAGGTAATGTCTGTGTACTTAAGCAGACAACAGCTCATCATTGGTTGCTCACAGACACAGTGATACCAAACGACTGGGCGTGCATTTAGTTGCTTCTCTGTTATCGATGCAGCTTCCTACAGGATGTATCGAATTAATCGGAGCCAATTACGAAAACTACTACAACTTACAATTAGTTGAAATCTAGTGTGTGCTAAAAAAGAAAACTCGAATTTTTCAGGTCCATAACTATTCCTAAGCAGACATCAACCACATACGCTGAGGCAGTTGTACAATAAGCGTGTATTGGCCTAAGTTCCGCATATTTCTTGGCTCAGTTTCTGTGTTTATGCTGTTTGTTGCGTTAATATCGCCGCGCAGTTAGTTCATATATTCTATTGTTCTCACAAGTTAACGTGTAAGGAAGCAGTAAAATACAGGCTAGTTATTAAAAGTTAATGTCGGTTAATGAGTGAGTGAGACATTTTGGTCAGCGCTGATGAGGGGAGACATGAGGTGAGTATGGAGCAGCACCGGAATGAATAGGCTAGGGGAACGGGATATCCCCGAGAAAACTCGCCGACCAACGGCACCGTCCGGTACGATTCCCACATGCGAGAATTCCGGGGATCAGCCCGTCGGGAATCGAACCCGCATCGCCTTGGTGGGAGGCGAATGGTTTGACCACTCGGCCACCTTGGCCCCCAATGTCGGTTGGTAGGACCTTACAATACGGCTCCGTTTACAGTGAATGAACAATAGCAATCACAAATATATGAGGTGCTTAGCGAGGCAGCATGCGACAACTACATCTCTCTATAGTCTACCTTGACTTTCAAAAACCTTGATATTTTCACTTATTAATAGCGTTAATTTATACCCCACAACCTGCTAACACATAAGTAACCGCCAGAATCAACCATCTTTAGAAACAGGAAAATATAGTTAGTTTAAGGGGCATTGATCCCTACTTCCTTGGATTTATATGTTTTTTTTCTCCATAACTTCTATTCCAGTCAATGTATCAAAATTTTGTCACAACAGGGCATAGATACAAACTTAATCGTTTTTCTGTAATTGCTGGAACCATAATATATTCATTATTTTGCAACGGGAAACAGCTGAAAAGGAAAAATTGTTTTATTTACCGGAGCGACTACATAGGTCGCAACATTAACAGAAACAATGCCATATGGATTCCACAAACAGAATGAAACAATAAACTATGCCTTGTAAGCGCAAAAAAAAGCAAAACAACGTGTATATTCCCTGATTTGTAAGAAAAACCGTAAAATCTATCTGACAGGGATCAATCCCCCTTAATGACAAACAGGCTAGACTGCAATATCTTAAGTATTCTCTACCCTCAGCTGCGTGTTAATTGTATGCTGCTGCACTGAGTAAAGTATTTCATCACAGAGCTGATAACACGAGAATAGGCACTATTTGTACTGTAGGTTCCTTCAGTGGCGGCGGAAGGTATTCTTGTAAAGGGGGGGACACGATCGTCGAAAGAAATTAATTTCCGAGTTTTATCAATAACGGCTTATAGCGGGGGGTCCGGGGCTCTTTCCCCGGGAAAACATATGATTTTAATGTGCAAATTGGTGCAATTAAGTGGTTTTCGAGTCTTAATACTGAATATACAGCTGGGAGGAATTGTAATATTTTTAAATGTTAAAACTTAGGGTTGGTACAAATACCTATACTGTCCCTCCTCTCTGTTATAGGGAGGACAGTGTCCCCCTGCCCCTCCTCAACGTCGCCTCTGAGTTTCTTATTGGTTCACAGGTCTACATAGTGTATGTAGTTGCAGGCATGGTAGACATACATTAGGTTTTTGTATTTGTACGAACTATTTATGTGTGTATGTATGTATGTATATATATATATATATTGATTGAACTCTGCTGTTATGAAATGTTTTTTCTGCCATAGTGTATGCGAAAGTTACGATTCTAAGTTCGACACTAAATCCAACAGACTTACCAAAACTAGAATAATCCACACAGAATAATGATGTTTCAGGCTACAGGTTCTCCTATATCAAACCACAAAATATAATTATTTTATATTTTAAAAAATCCGATAGTATTTCCAATTTTAATGTCAAATTTCCTTTTTAATGTTAAATTGTTTTTTTCCGATGTGAAGTCATTGAAGACGTGTCCGAAGTATGTGGCTTCATAGATCTGTGGAGTCTAGCTCACAGGTTATTTCGTGGACCTTGTCTGGTTATTGGCTTGTTTAAAATGAGTCTGTAGCCACATGTTTCCTGTACAATCAGTGTTTACGAATATTCGCATGTGTCTGTAAATAAATTGTTCTGAAAACATAGTTTCCTTCCAAGAACGGAAAATAAACAAGTAATATCTGTAGACGCCACGTTTTACTTAAGCCGTATCGTATATCATTAGAGAGGAGAAAATAATGTCGATGGCTTAAAGTGTTATTTTCAGGTTATTCGTGCTCAGTGTCCTAAAGGCAAATGAGAAATATGAATCCTGGCGTCTGTAATCCCATTCTGTGTATTTTGAAACAGTTATAACATGCCACTGGGCTACAAGGTCTATTAGGTATACTTCTGCTGGTACATCAGTTGTCTCATCGACTCTATGTACAAGGCTCTCAACAGGCGTCTGGCTTCCCTTTGACAACTTCTCTTAAGATTCGGCGTCAGTCGCCATGTTAAATAATTTTATTTTTCGCTCTTATGTAAGTATAAGAAGAAAAATATGGAATTTGTTACGATAATATCACGTCTATTTACCTTCCACTACAATAAAATAATCGCAGTTGAACTTTTAACATATATTTAAGCGTAATTAGTCGAGCAAATTAAGAACATAAAAGAAAATTGCTCGACTAATTACGGCTTAAATATACGTTAAAAGCACAACTGCGATCCTTTTATTGTAGCTCAACGTAAATAGAATTGATATTTTGGTAACAAATTTCACATTTTTCTTTCCGTAATTTCATAAGAGCGAAAAATAAAATAATTCAGTATGGCGACAGATGCCGAGTCTTAAGGGGCCTGCCTAGACAGGTTACGTAAGTCTGTGTGAGGCAGGAGTGATAAGAGTGCCACTAACCGACGTATGTAATGTAATATCGCCTCTCCGTGCAAGCTACTCATATGGCGTGCAGTGCTTCACTATTATCTTTTTCCTACGGCACTTAAAGCGGCGACCACGTTATTTTATTTGTGGAGAGAATAGTACACAGTCTAACACTTGTTTCTATAGTTGTGTATTTGGAAACCGGTTGTTATTTTTCCAGACACAGCAGTCTGGAAAAGTATTTTTGACTATTTTAAGCGCCTGAAAATGATGTTTCTAATAAACGTGCCGAATTTTTCAAACTATAGCGATATAGTTTGAAGTGAGTGTTCTGTTCGTAGATATACAAATATAATGACCGTTAAATATTTTCGCCAAAAAATAATAGCCATAACTAGCTACAACGCATTTGAACCCGCAAATCAATGAAGATAATGTTTTTTTGTGCGACAGCGATACCGTAAAAGTTGATTGAACCCCATCGAATATAAGTTAAATTGTAAATGTTCTATTCTTGCTGCTTCGGAACCCTGAACTTTTACGGTATCGCTGTCGCACAAAAAAAAAAACATTATCTTCATTGATAAGAAGAATATATTTGTATAGGAATATAAATGTGGGGAAGAAAATGTGACTGGATGTTTTTTGCGTATTTATTGGGCATGTATGTACTTATTTGTTCATCGTTTTCAAGATATTGAATTACCAACCTAAAAGATTCTATAGTAATGTGGATCGCACCGAAATAAACAAACAATACCAGTGGTGGTGGCGGCATATATATATATATATATATATATATATATATATATATATATATATATATATATATATATATATATATATATATATATAAAACACCTACATGAATGTGTGTAGGTTCGGTAGACAACTAACCACGTCTGAAATAATTGATCTTGCAAATCCCCCTTAAGTATTGTTCGCGCTAGGACTTTGGAATAGACACCTGTATTAAGGTGATTTTTAAAGTATAAAATAGTTTTGCAGCATTGCGTTGAGTGAGGAGTGTGGATGTACTATGTCTAGGGGCCGGTAGTTTTCGTGAAAAGATTTTTGCCCCACTTTGTTTCAGTGTCTTATGTGCAAACATCACATCTGTGATTTGCGGGTTTAATCTCCACACGCTGGGTGTTAAGGACTTGTCACCGAGTTGTGCAGTGATTTCGAAAGTACTTTTTTATTGCTGCCTAATACTTATATCAAAATTTTGCTCCATAGTTTTGTCACTTATATGTTATAATTTGTAGTTGAATTTTTTGTAGAAATGTACTGAACATTTTTTAGATTTAATCACCCAAAGTACCACGTTTTCTGTCGTAAAAATAAGCAAAAATGAAGGAAAATATTTTTTTGCTGACGAGTAGTACATAGTTTTTAAAATAGCATCCACAGTATTGTACATTGTGTGACTGCACATTGACTCAAATTTGTTCAAAGTTTTTGGTTAAAAAATATTTGAGTTATTGTCACCAGTCTGAAAGAAACTCAGGAACAAGCCCTTAAGGCATCCAATCAATGACCAGAAAGCAGAGATGAAGGTGCGCACGTAAGGCACCTAAACAAAGTGGCGCAAAAATATTTTCGCGAAAACTACCGGGTCCTAACTATGTCTCTGAAGTTGTGGAGTCTGGCAAGTCTCGATATTGCCCGTGCTCTGGTCGTCTTCCCACGCGTGTCGCAATGTCCTCTGTGACGTCACAACCACTGTCGTGTAGTTAGAAACCAGTCTGATGCAAGGTGCTGCGTCATACCCAGTTGGACAGCTGCCCGCTTCTCAACAGCGACTTGTTTCGGGAGGAAATATTTCCCATTTCTAACTAACGAGAAGAAATCTTCGAATCGTTATAAATTATAGAATACCACGAAGATAATTCACATCAACATATTTTTCAAATCATTGTAATATCTTCTGCCTTGTATTATTGGCAGGGAATAGCTGTTTACAGACGAATCGCAAACATCCAGTGGCGATGCACTTTTATGTTTGGCCTCGCCAAATGGGGCCCACCAATAACAGAAGGAGAACGAAGTCCAGCATACAAATTAACATTTCTGCCAATTTCTCTTGTTTTAACCATACCATCAGTTTCAGAACGTAGGCAAGATAGGAGTATATAGGTAGAGACATGCAAAATTCGCGTTATCATTTGGTAGCAGAATAAACTTCACTTTCGTATACATAACAGAGCATAATATGCTATTAAATTGGCCACGAACTTTTATGTGTTGTCATTCATGTGTGTTACGTCTTTACAGAGATTGGCCTCTCTACCGTGTAAGCATTCTCCGTGACAAGTCACGACAAAATCGGCCAGTGGGAGACGCCGAACGAGCCTATAGGCACTTGGAGTCTAGTCAGCTGTCAGAAAATAACGCGAATTTTGCATGTCTCTATATATAGGCAATGCGTGAGGCACAGACTAGAGAGTAATACAGACGTGAAATGACGTGGCGGCTTATTTGATATGGGCGAACTTCACCGCTTATTGGCTGCTCGAGGTTGTTTATACCAGCCCCGTGTTTGTTTGGCTCCTGCATGATAGAGCAGGTTTCCTATTGGCCTGACTGCCGACTAGCAGGACGCTGATTGGCTGTAGGCGTTTCCGCCATGTTGCTGGCCAGCGAAGTCATTTTGCTGGCGTGTGATGACTGAGTTCTCTGTCTTACCAGCAGGAGCGGATCCAGAATGGTGTTGACGGGGGGGGGGGATATATTTTTGCTAGCACCGGTTGGCCGATTTAAAGCGGGGGGCCCGGAAAAATTTTGTTTTTAAGATGCAAAATGGTGCACTTTGAGAAGATTTTGAACGTCAATGTTTACCAGACAACAGACACAAATTGGAAAATTTTCAAATAGTTTACAGTCAGTTTCATAGTTTCTTAGGATATATTGTTAAGTTCATAACACCTACTGCATTTCCAATAGTTTGATTAAAACGTATAACATTTATAAAACAAGGTTGGGCTCTTGGAAGGGGGGGGGGGGAGTACCCCGATTCCTCTCCCCCCCCCCCTTGTATCCGCCACTGCTTACTAGATATTTCAATTCTGTGACTACGGTCAGCCCTTATTTGCGAAACAAAGTTCCTTGTCAAGGTGTATTTGTAAACACTAACGTTCTAATACGTTCCCGTGGCCGGACTGTTTGAACTAAGTATGTTTCAGGGGACTGCCTCCTATAACAACCTTCCAGTATTGTAGTAACGTAATTATGATAGATCCATGGAAGTCTTGGTGCAAAGACACTTGTGTGCTGTAAAGAAAAATATACCAGCGTGTACAATGCACAAAGTTTTCTACGAAATATTTTCGCGGAAAACGGGTTGTCCCGTAGCAATAACTGGAGCCACGTTTGTAGGTAAAAATAATTTTCATCAGTTTGTTTAGATTGCCATAGGAGCACATGCAGCTCATCTACATGGTAATAGGCAGCATGTAGGCGTATGTCATTTGACTGTGCCAATCAGAACAAGGTTCCTGTATCACCACACGGTGATTGGCGGGTAGAATCCTAAGGCACTGACAGTTGAAACCTGACCATGAAGCAGAGTTGCAGTGAAACAAGGTTGGTACGACTCTTCCCACCATACATAAGTGGCTGTGACAATAACAAGTGAACTTCTATATCCACGTTATATTTCACCACGAGACTTGGTTACTAACAGTTGTGTCTGTCTGTCGACTCGTTTTACTACACAACAGTTGACGCTCCACGTGGACGGCAAGAAGATATACTGTAGGTCGTTCAGGATAAAGTCAGCGCTAAGAATTTAACCTTTCAAAAATATCACTAACCGTTACTGTATATAACTCAATATTAACTATAGTCCCCTTACTGCTTGTATGGTTGGCAGCGAAATTACAAAATATAGTTCCATACATGTTTATATTTAAATACAACCACACTGATAAAAAAAAGCAACCGAAATCGACTCAATGGTATTTTATATAAGTAATAAACTTTTTTTTTATCAAACTGTATGTATTTCTACCGACTGCACACTTTATCTTACACGCGCAAACATCAAGTGACGTGTCCAGAGAGGTTAGACATCTCCCGTCGTAAGCCGTTAAATTGACAGTAAATAGAACTTTAGTAGGGCTTGGAGTGCTCACTTTATCCCGAACCGCCTATATTAAGGGAGCAGTTCACCTAATTTTTCAACGTCTTTATTTATTTTTATATTTGTACCAGATATGTTTTCCTTATTTTATACATAAACTAGCGTGGAAGATTCCCGACGATCAATTTTTACTACGGGACTTCAGTTTCACATACATTCGGTTAGTACATTTTGAAGCGTGGCAGCCTGAACGGCCGTTTTTTTTTTTTTTTGCTAAGTTGCAGGGCTTCGCAGATAAGCATGGTATCTTATAAATGAGGTGCCGTCTTTGTGTCCGAAGCGTGCTTTCTTTAAGTATAATGGCACAATAGACACACAAGGAATATTTCCGTAAAAAAAAACGCATTTGCCTCAATATTACAACGCATTTGAAACACACGGTAGGCGGCGCCCTTAAGGGGCCTACCTGTGCTTCAAATGCGTTTCAGCGAATTATGATTATTCTATTCTTTTTTTACAAAACTATTTAACGTGCATTACATTTGTATATTTACGAAAGAACACACACTTGGAACTACGTCGCTAAAGTTTTAAAAATTCAGCATATTTTTTAGCAACATCATTTACAGGCCAAAAACGGCTTTTCCAGACTGCAGTATCTGGAAAAAATAACAACGGGATTCGAAAAACACAGCTATAGAAACAAGCGTTAGACTTTGAACTCTGCTGGCCACAAATACAATAATCTCGTCACAGCTTATAGTCCCATAGATAAAAGGATAATAGTACAGCACTGCACTCCAGCTGAGTGGCTTGCACGGAGAGGCGATAATGCATTATGTACGTCAGTCAACGGCACCCTTACCGCTCCTGCCTCACGCACTAACACAGCCTATCTAGGGAGGCCCCGTAATGAGGCCTCCATCTTTAGTTTTGCAGTGGTTTCGAAAAAATATTTAACGCAAATTTATACATATATCAAAAATTAATTCTGGCAGTTTTAACACTTATATATCATCGTTTGTATCTGAATTTTTCTGTTGCAATATACTAAACCAATTTTTAGATTTTCGCCCCTGAAATATCACATATTTTCCGTCAAATTAAGCCAAAATTAAGTAAAATAATTTTGTTCTAGCAAACGGTACATTATTTTTAAAAAACTCCCTGGCAAAATTGTGTATCGTATGACTGTACATAGTCTCAAATTTTTTCAAAACATTTGGTTAAAAAATATTCTAGTTATTTGCAATTGTTTGAAATAAGTGGAATACCATTGCCTTAAGGTGGTCGCTTGGGTGAACGTATTTTGTGCGTTAGAGGCCTAGAAGTGAGAAGCAATAAGGTTGGCACAGCAAGTGCATCGCCACTCACACTACTATATTCTAGGCGCAAGTCACTGAACTGGGGTGCAGACTTCTCGCTGACAACGCGTCAGTAAGGGACTTTCAGTACTAACCCTTTCATTTTATTACGTACTAGCAGTCCCGCCGCGGCTTCGCCCGCGTGTAATTTTTGAAACAATGAAACTCTTTTACTTTTAATTTTTAACGGTAATACTCATCACGGAAATAATTAATACACCTGTTTATCCTCTTAATTTGTTGAGTACAGAAAGTCCTAGGGATTTGCCCGCATATAATTGAGAAATGGTTGTTACCCCGGTTATTCTTCACTCCTTTAATTTAATTTATTTTTGGTAAGGAATTAACAGAATTACCCTATCAACCATATTGCTAATATAATTCATAGCATTTATACGTATAACGAAACGTTAAGCCCCACATCCCTCCCCTCAACCACGAGTTAATATGCTCAGAGGTATGGGCAGTCCATTGAAATGCGAATGAATGTGTATGAGTTTGTGGAACTTCACTACACAAAAAGCTTATATTTTATTTTATGTAAGGACCTCTTTATAAACCACATTATTGGTTCTTCCATTAGGTGCAAGAATTACCAAGTTGGTAGGTGAACTTTCTCTGGAGCAGGCCACATAGAGCCTGAAAACTATGGCAACATCGTTCAAAGAGTTTTGTTTTTCGTAATTTAAGATAAGTAATGCACCTTTAATAGTTTAGCCACCATCCTCTGCAACGTATTTCACGGACTGCTAGGAAGTCCCCTTAAGGTTTATATTTTTCACACTTAAAGGGTGTGAAATAATTATTTTACCATTCGTATACATAGCAAATTGACGTGGAAATCTCTGTAATAGCCCGTCGGGTTCTATAGCTATGTCGACCATATTAAAAAATTAAATTTTCCTCTTTAACCCTCATCCAAATCCGAATTTAAAAAAAAGCCTGAATATATATTTTACGTCCAGCTGCAACTAAATTAGTACATATGAAATTAAATTAGCCTAATTAAATAACATATCCCCCCCCACCGCAACTCCACAGACTTAACTACAAATTATTCAAGACAGGCCATGAGAGTTATTTCGCGTGTACAGGCTATAGTCCAAAGAGGTTTAACTATAAGCAAGAAATAAAAAGGAAACAAATTTTGAACTATTTCATGTGTTAGGAAAGATTATTCTTAAACACGTTTAATTTTTTTATAGGCTTTCAAGGACGAATTTTGAATAATCCTGAAATTACTTTTTAGGTATTTGCGTAAGCTTCATTTTAAAGAAAAAATCACTTCGATATCTCAGGTGGTTTAAGAGGAAGAGAGGATTTACTGTAAACGAATTAAACGGCTTTTCACCTCCTTGATATAAAATTTTCGAAAAATCCTGAAATTTGTTTCTAGACATTTGTATTTGCGACCTAACGAAGTGAATAAGATGACGATAGCCCGTCGGGTTCGAGAAAAATCAAAGATTTGCAAAAAAATACATTTCACCCCGTTTCACCACCTTAATAGCCGAATTTCAAAATTTCCTTTCTTAGTACGCGCCTACACCACAAGGGGAAACTTCTCTTAAAATTTCACGTTTCTAGGTCCAGTGGTTTGGGCTGGGCGTTGATGATGAATGAATGAATGAGTCAGTCAGTCAGTGAGTGGGGCACTTCCTTTTATATATAGAGATTGTGATTAATCTTACTCCTAGCAAATTTTTGTATCTCTCATAGTTTTTGCGTAATGAGTTGTAAACGCCACTAAAACCAACTGATATACCAAACTCAAAAAAATTCACTCTATATAACAATGTTGTAGGCTATGATTTGATATATATATGTATATATATGTGTGTGTGTGTGTATATATATAAAACAAAAAAATATATATATATTGTATTTCTAAAAGAATTGTGATATTTTTTATTTTTCATTTCAAAATTCGGCCTTTTTTAATAAATACAAAAGTATTTTACTTTTTTATTTTTATGTATGCCAAATAATATCCTACAACATTGTTAAACACTGTGAATTTTCTCGGTTTGGTGTGTCAGTTGGTTTTAGAGGCGTACGTAAAACCGTAAAGTGCAAATTTTGACGTTTACGACTCATTTCGCAAAAACTATGAGAGATATAAAAGTTTTCTAAGAGGAAGATTTAATCACAATTAATATCTAAAATAAGAAAAAAATATCTGGTACAAATATAAAAATAAAAAAAAGACGTTGAAAAGTGAGGTGAACCGCCTATATACAGTACCCAGTGCTGGACCAGCATGTGTTCGTAGCGTAGTGCTGACTGATAGTAGCGGTAGAATATAAATGTAAGGTAAGTGGGCTTTACGTCTCGTCAACAGTGAGGTCATATATATAGACAAGTGCCACACAACTTGGTACAATGACAGCAGCTGCGAGAAGAGTTAGCAACGGCCTTGGTTAAGGTTCCTGACTAACTGCCCATTGTTAGCGAGTTAAGTAATCATATTTGGAAGAAACCTCTCAACGCGCATTACGTTTGTAGATCTACGTAAAGAGAACACATTTCAAACAATGTTCCTATTAGTTAAGAATTAGGATCGCTTATTGGAAACACGATTTTTAAGACCCTCAAAATGGCTCAAACAAGCTATTTTCACCTGCCGTATCTAGGGAAATTCCAACCGAATTCTAAAAACACAGTAATAGAAATAAGCGCTGGAATTTGAACCATAAGTATTGCAAATGAAATAATATGGTCACCGCTTGAAGTCGCATAGGAAAATGAATAATAGTAAAGCTCTGCGCGCCAGTTGCTGGGTTCGCATGTAGAGGCGACAATACGCCGGCCGGCGTCACTCTTAACACTCCATCGGTTTTGTGCCTCACATGCACCAACGCCGCCTACCCCACGCTTCAAATGCGTTGCAGTGTGTTCGTACACAGGTTTCTAACAAAATATTCCATGTGTGCAGATTGTGCCAACGTACGAAAAGAAAACAAACTTCAGGTAAGGTCGGAACCTCATTGTTAAGACGCCACGCTCATTAAAATCATTGTTTCTAAGTCCTCCAACATGGCTAAAAACGGCCTTTTCAGACTGCCGTACTTCAAAATGTAGGCCCTACTAACCGGATGTACATGAAACTCAGGTTGCGACCTGTGCTGAACTTAGTTGCAAATATTCCACCAATAAAATTATATGTTCACCGCTTAATGTCCCACAGTAAAAACCGTTCGGCGGGAAGCTTGTACGTTGAGGCGACGCGGCGTTTCATGCGCGCTTCAAGGTCGACCTTACTGCTCCGTCACTTTTGAGCCTCTCACGCGCTGGTAGGCGGCGCCCTTAAGGACATGTCTCAGCATTCGCCTGTAGCGATTTCGGGAAACCATGGATAACAGAAATCAGGATGACTGGAACCGAGGATCTAACCCGGGTCCTCCCGAATACGCGTCCAAGATATTACATTTACGCCATCTTTCTCTGTATAGAAAGTGAAGTAACTACATACTGTATTATATAGTATGTACAGGTCTGTTAAGTCCAGCTAGGAGTATATACCGCTTAAGAGTGCGTCGTATATAAATAAACGCTGAAAACATCAATTGATTTCTACGCTTTTTTCGAAGCCAACATGGATAAAATACAAAATGACAATCCTAGATAATGGTATTTGCCAACTTTATGAGTAAATATTTATCCAGAATTTCTCATTTGTTACGCGTGATCTCTTGCGTTGATGCACGAGGTTCCGGCGTCAGAGATTGTACCTCAGACGTTCGAAACACTGGAAACAATTTTGTTTAAAACGTAGGCTAAAACTATTGTCTAGGATTGCTATTGTTTAGTTTTCGCAAATTGGCTTCAAGAAATCTGCAGCTATAGATTACTGCTTTAAGCGTTGAATTATGTACCACGCCCTCTTAAGATGAGTCCTCGACTGACGCATGGACGGCGTTGCAGCGTGTCACACGTATTCTTTTTTACGCCAAACCGCTTAACTTATTCATATTATGTTTATCTACGAAAAGAACACACACTTGAAACTATGCTTCTGTGTTTTCAAAAATTCAGCATGCTTGTTACAATCATGATGTACGGGCTTCTCAAAATGGCTAAAAACGGATTTTTTAGACAGCTGTAACTCCGGAAATATTACCTTAATTCGTGAAGTGCAAAGCGAGAGGAATGCTTTGGTCTTTACTTCATACTATTAAGAAATAAGATGTTGTGGTCACCGCTTAGAGTCCCGTAGGAAGAAGACTAAAAGGAAAACCTTGCAGGCCAGTTTGACGCTGCTAATAGAGGCGATATTCTTCTCGTCAAGCGTGGGACACTGGCTCTTATCGCTACGCTGTTACCACGCGTCAAAGGTGGCAATTCGTCACCGGGGAAGACTCCTCTTAATAGCCAGATTTCCAGCAATTTTTTTTAAGAAACTGTTACATTAATTTGGAGTAACTTTGTACAAAGCATTTTCTATTATATATTTTTTTGGCATTCAACCGTTACGTAGACTTCATTATTAGCAAATTTAATCAACAGGAACACAATCGTATTCATAAAATCTTAGATATGTGTTTTGAAATTAAACTAGGTTGGTGGAACAAAGTTACCCCAAATGACTGTACAACTCCATAGTCGTTATTAAGTGTATCGTTTGAGAAAATCAATGTTTTATTCAAGCGGTTGCAAAGGCTGACATGACGATGGAGTAGTATGAGACGAGACATGCTAGAGCTCCTAATATAACTACAGGGATTCATGCTCTGACAATAAGACCATGCTTGCACGATGTTTTTATTAAAGCTGTCAAAATAACACTGAAGGGAAAATTGCTATAAAAAGTTCTGCATGAGCCGATATAGGATGCAAGCACAAGAATCACATATTATTGAGACAATTGACTGAATCTACAACACATGCGGCAGAAACACACTCCGTACTAAATGGAACATTGATTTATCGCTGGAAATATTGCATGTATGCCCGGGTTCAGTATAACATGGCCATATCACAGACTAAATAGTGATACAGACGTGAATTTTGTTTGTATACAGTCCTACGCTGTATAGTGTGACCTCCAACCTTCTTATTGAGGTCCCCGGATAGTTGGCAGTGACATTAGTTGGGAGGGCTAGTAGTGCGCGCCAGGCAAAATAACTAATACGTAGGAACCCCTGTTTTTCGCGAAAAAAATTTTGCCCTACTTTGTTTCTAGCTAGACCTTAAATTTAATCACGAAGTTTTCCTGCCATTGGTAATAATTACGCTTGATGAAACTTGATATTTTCATACACTGTTGTTTTTGTTACTATCGCTTAAAAAGAACTTCCAAAACAATAATGGAACTTTGACCCATACGTAGATATGACGGTTTATCGCGGGAAAACTTGACGGTTTACTGGGTTTCAACGTACGTTCAGCTTATCAAAAGCTCCCTGAATTTCCCCTGTGCGTGGAGTTGTTACCCTATTTGACTGAACCTATAAGAATACCGCTATTGTAATATTTTATGCTTAGAGCCACGATTTTATAGCAAAAAGATTTTTTCTACATTTGGATTCACTGCGTTAAGGCCACGACCTTTCATTTATTTCAGACAGTTACAAATATCTAAATTATTTTTAAACCAAATGCTTTGAAAAAATTTTTGAATGTTAACAGTAATACTATGCACAATTCACATAGAGTGTTTTTTAAAAATAATGTATAGTTTGTCAGTAAAAAGTTATTTTGTTTCATTTTAGCTTACTTTCGCAACGAAATTTGTATTATTTTAGGGGGGAAAATCTACAAATCTGTTTGATATATTGCAACAGAAAACTTCAGATGCGAACAATTATATGTAAGTGTTAAAACTGCCAGAATACATTTTTATATATGTATCCGGTTGTGTTTCAAAAAATATTTACGAAATCACTGCGAAATGAAAGATCATGGCCTTAAGTGTATCTGCAGCTCTGCTACATCGTCTGTGATTGGATGATTTCACTCACTCTCTCTCTCTCTCTCTCTCTCTCTCTCTCTCTCTCTCTTGCCTGGGCAAATTACAGACGTACGGAGTCACAATTACCTTGTTCTGATTACTGCTGACAAATGAGAAGCTTGGTTGAACAAAGACACGCTGGCAATAACCATACACATCAGAACTACCGATATTCACGTGAGACACTGAAACAAAGTGGGGTAAAAATAATTCCGCGACAAAAACCTGGCTATACTTATGCTTATTATTGGTGTGAACTCAGCTACGTTGTGTCAGACGAACATCACCCAATCATACATGCTGCGAGAAACTACAGCGTTTTCAAAGATATGTTGGCACAACAAATTTTTGCGATATACCATCACTAGAGGCGCGATTATTTCGTGTATTAATTCTAGGTTAGGTTGAACGTCAATAACGTATACTTCACTCCTCCTTCTGTTATTAGACGAGTGTGGTTTTAACACACATTTGACTACTGCAAGCCAGTTATAAATATGGAAACAAGTCGTGGGGATACACGTACTACACGTTTGTACTGTTAGAAGACAGCCGGTACACGTATAGAACTGAGAAGCCTAGGCTGTTGCCAGATGAATACCCAAAATAGTCGTGCCTCTAACCATCTCTACCGACGTATAGTGTGTGACACTTACTATACCTCAGATTGTAAACAGAGCAACTGTTGAGTATTGTTACTGTACATGTCTGGTAACATCGGTATACATTGAAAGCTTCCTAAAATGTATAAAAACACCACAAATTGATGTTTAGGGAAACATTTTACACGTCTACTACAAGGAAAGTCCAAAGTAGTCCGGTATGCGCATCTACCGTGTTTTTTGTTGTAGAGACATATGTGACGTCATGCTAGCCTCAGTTTACTCTGATAATTGCATTCTTCAGCATGTGATATGTTTCCTCCTGTGCGTGCCTGCGAGGTACAGTATAACCGCAGCTGTTATGAGTTTCTGTGTCTGATGTCATGTCGTCGATGTTTATTTTCCTCGTCTCTTGCACATTACCGGCCTAGTCATTACTAGCCACCCGAAAATACTGGAAGTTCATTTGAGGATAACTTAAACTTCGAAATCATTTACGTTTAAGGTCACCCATTTTTCGCGGGGGAATAATTTCTTTAGCAAGTTGTATTTGAAAACAATGAGGCTCGGATGTGTTGCTGTGTATTGACGAGTTGAACTGCAACGTGTTTAGTTTCCTGTATTCAAACGACAACCGTTGAGTAGGTACTTGAGTAACGTACTTCTAGTCGGTTCAGTCAAGGAGAAGTCTTGGCAGGCAAAGAGAGAACTATCCAACCACATTGTAAAAGCTATTGGTGTGCGTGATGTATAGAGATCATCGTGCACTCATGTATTTATACAATAAATGGGCGGCACTACACATTTAATAGAGACAGGTAAATCGCTCGCCAATTAACCTGTACTCTAGCCTCCAAGATTATTATGTGTGTGGGTCGTTCTGGGATAAAGTGAACACTAACGTTATACCCTTTGACTGTTACTGCATACCATAGTTACCTTGCTGCTTGTATAGTTGGCAGTCCGTTAGGTAGATAATCTTAGGTTGGCAGCGAATCTCCGTGTGTAATTCCGTGTATTTTCCTATTTAAATACAACAATACTGAAATTAAATAAACAGAAATCGGCATGTTTATGTTTTATATAATTAATAAACTTTTTTTTATCGAACTATATAGGTTCCTACTGACGGAACAACAAATCTTACACGTGCAAACATCAAGTGACTTGTCCAGAGAGGTCAGACATGTCCCGGTGTCAGCCGCTACTCACGGAAACATACGAACTGACTGAACATAGAAATTCAGCGGGGATTTTTTTTAGTGCTCACTTTATCCAGAACCGCCTATACTCAAGCAGATAACAGCTGTTCATTGGCTGCTCAATGACACAGTGTCCCACGATTGGCTCCGCATTTAGCTGCTTCTTACCATTAGCTCAGTGCCCTCCACGAAGTGGTAAATAAGTTACGAGTCAATTGTTTAAGTTTCACGAATGTACAGTTGTTTTAATCTTAGTTTGTTGCCAAAATAAAACGTAAATTGTTCAGGTCAGTATTCATTGGTAGAGGCACGAGTATTTCGCGTGTTCATCTGGCAACAGCCTAGACTTCTCAGTTCTATACGTGTGCCGGCTGAAGCCGAATATCCATTGGTTTCTATCAGTACAAACGTGTAGCACGCGATATCCCCGCGACTTGTTTCCTTGTTTGTAACTGGCTTGCAGACGTCAAATGTGTGTTGAAACCGCTCTCGTCTAATCACAGAAGGAAGAGTGAAGTATACGTTATTGACGTTCAACCTGACCAAGAATCAATATGCGAAATAATTGTGCCTCTAGTCATTGGCCAAGTCAATAAATAAAAGAGCCGGACATGACATTTAGAGGTGATGATATATCGCGAAAATATTTTGTGCCAACATACCCTTGAAAAAAAAACTGTAGTTTCTTGCGACATCTATAAGTAGGGAATTATGTTTTTCACGAAAATAATTTTGCCCCACTTTGATTCGGTGCCTTATGTGCACATCTGCAGTTCTGTTCGGTGGTCGGTGATTGGATGTTTTAACTGTCACGAGCCTTAGGTTTCTACCAGCAGATCACTGACGTGTGGTGGTGTAGTAAATTTATTCTGATTGGATCAGTCAAATGAGAGACGTCACTTCACATAGACACGCTGCCAATAACCATGAAGCATAACTACAGATGTGCACGTAAGACAATGAAACAAACTGGGGCAAAATTCTTCTCGCGAAAAACAGGGGTCCTTACTTACATAAGTAGAGACCTGAAAAATTCGCGTTTTCTTTTAGGAGCAAGCTAGAGTTCCAGCAACTATAGATCTGTATCATGTTCACAATTGTCCGCTGACTTACTCGACACTTCCTGGAAATAGCTGAGCCAGTAATAATTATGTGGTTGAACACAGGCCCATTTCACTGCTGTCTGCTGTCTGCACGTTTACACATATATTCTTGGAGGCTAGCCTACATGTCAGTGAACCCGCGAATTTTTCCGGCCTCTATCCATAAGTATTAGGTGCACGTAAAAATAACCAATTCTGTTTTGCTGTGGAACAACTTGTAGCGCCTAATATGGGGATAAGGAATCATGACTGGGTAGGTGAAGTATATGAATGGCTGCTCACGTCAGTGGCGATAGGAAAAGTTCAGGGATTATGTACACAGTATTGAAGTCTACCGCGGTCTGAGATTGCCTCAACAAACACGAGTGCCTGTATCAGTAGCTAGAGCTGTTAACGTGCTTGTGAGTGTTCTCAAGGTAGTCGAGGCGCAGTGCAGAAGTCAGCTGCTCAAACAAGCAACTGCGATAAAGCCGACTGCACACATCGACAAGCCGCCAATGTTTCCTTGTTGCAGTCCTGCCACAAATAGCACACACTTGACTTGACTGATTGGGAAACCCCACAATATTTGCTGCTGAAATATCGTCGTGAATCATCAGATATATACTGACTTTCGGTGGAAACTAACTTTGCACCCACTTGTTTCATTGCCTTATGTGCATACCTGTAGCTATGTTTCATGATTAGAGACCCAGAAATATCGCGAATTCTTTTGAGAAGACGTTAGATTTTAAACTCCTGTAGACTTGAATTAATTTCGCGAATGGCCTGAAAAATTCGCGTTATCTTTTAGGATCAAGCTAGAATTCAAATATCTTTAAGTTTACTTGACCTTCGCCATTGGTCCTTGATTTATTTGCCACGTCCTGGAGAGCGCTGAGCCAAACATAAAGAATCAACTAAATGCAGGTCCGATCATATGGTAACACTATGTCAGAGAGCAGCCAATCAACAGTTGTTGTATGCTTGAATACACATATATTCTTGGAGGCTAGCCTGTAGGTCAGTGAACCTGCGAGTGTTTCCAGTCTCTAGTCACTGCACTAAGCTCTTCCTCGAGGACTGTGAACCAATAGCAGACCAGCATGTAAGCACTCAATGACATCCACGCCACCTTGTCACGTGTACAACTGTCCACTCACTGTAGCAGTAGACAATATACAAGTATCAGAGGACATAGTGTACGCAGAACTGTGGAGTCTAGCTGCTGGGAGTGGAACCTATGATATTTCCGGGGTTATTAGCAGTATATAGAGGCACAAGTATTTCGCGTATTAATCTGGCAACAGCGTAGACTTCTCAGACCTATACACACTGGCCCAAGTCAAATATCCATTGGCTTGTAACCGTAACACGTGATACCACCACGACTTGTTTCCGTATTTATCACTGGCTTGCAGTTGTCAAAGACGTTTTACAACAGGTGTCGTCTAATCACAGAAGGAGTAGTGAAGTATACAATATTGGCACCTGACCTAGAATCAATACGCGAAATAATCGTGCCTCTAGCAGTGTGTCTTTGCGTAGCTAGGCGTCACTCATTCGACTGTCCCACAGTCAGTACAAGGTCACTGCGACACCATTCGTCTGTGATCTGCGGGTAGGACCACAGTACAGCCAATCACTGACCATGAAGCAGAGCTGTAGATGTGCACGACATTAAACAAGGCGGTGGAAAATTATTTTCGCCCAAGCTCAGTGACTACCGCCTCTTGTTATGATATTGCCTGGCAAGCTGGACAGCGAGAGACGTTCGGCCTGCAATTAGTCCAACGTTGGGAAACCACGGAAGACAGCAACTCACCTCACCCCCTCGTAGTGGCGCAATAATGACAAGCATGCCAATATAACGTCTTGTTACTAAGTAGACCGGGGCTGTTGCCCGCCAGCACTCATCCGATCAACAGCAGTCCAACCTGCGAGCTCGTCCGTCGATTACCGCATCAGTCCAGCTTTCGGTAAGGTCGCCAGATCTAATTATGTGGCAGAATCTCCCAAGTTAATGTAATAATTTAATAATCAGTAATATTGCGCTCTCCTCCTAAAGTAATATAATACTTTGTAACCGTCGTTGTATTCGGAGTACCTGCCGTTGTAGTACAGTAAATGCCCGTTTAACCATAAATGTCTGAGTCATTTAACCCTAAACAACATCTAATAAACCCACAGTGTAGCTACCATTTGAGCGAACCCACCACTTAATAACAAGAGCTTTGTAAAAATAACTATATAAATACACCCTCAATATCAGTTTTGTTACACTATGTAAACCCCATAGCACGTAGGGCGTTATGTGATTTGACAGGAACCGACACAGTCCATCTGTTTACAGACGAACAACAATTGCCCTGCAATGTTGCTCCGGAATTTTCACTGGCCCAGTCAAATAATAACACACACAACAAAAGCAGCACACGTGAATACTATATTCGAATCTAGCATACAGTCTAAATATTCAACAAATGCCAGAACCCCTTGAGATAGTTGCCCGAGATATCTCGGGTTGTGAATCAGTACCAAAAAAAAAAATTATGGAAACAAAAAAATTTATAAGACTAAATTCATTGCCTAAAAATAATATTTATTATTTGATGCATTTAAAAACTTTATAATTTTTTTGCGAACATTACAAAAAAACCTGACGTTGAAGGGGTAAAAAACGTTGTATATTTAGGGACGTGCAAAATTCGCGTAGTTATTTGATAACAGACTAGACTTAGCAGTCTCATATATATACAGGGTGGACCAGAATTCATGTGCCAAAGTCCGGGAGGGGATTCGTTATGGAAAATAAGGTGGGGTATATAAACCAACACTCTTCTGTGGTAAATATTAAGGGAGCTACGCCACGTTGAAAAAAACAATTTTTTAAACATTTTTCGAAAAATACTAGAAAATATAAGAGATAGAGCCACCAAAATTGGCATAGAGCTCAAAGAATTGGAGCACATTAATGTATGAAAAGTTGGTTGCCGTGACGTTTCCCTTCGCGGCTATGTAGGGGTGACTCACCCCATTTGTGTAAGTAACTTTTAAATTCTAAGTGGTAAGGTAATATCCA
>PNEQ01005885.1:0-18203 GCA_003012365.1 Medauroidea extradentata
CCCAATATGTGGGGCACCAACAACTAATGTAACTTCCCTTATCTCTGCTGCAAGAGGCCGACCTAGTTCAGTTGTTCGCTCCGCTTCTTCGCCAAACAGCTCAGCTGAAACGATAATTACCGTGCCATTTCCCCCACCCCACTTCTTTTGCGCAATAATTACCGTGCCTTCCTAACTCCTCTCCATTTTCTCACCAGATAAAACACAAAACCTCCTTTTCTTCGGAGCCACACCACCAACGCCCGGACGTGGTCAAAGAACTGTCAAAGCTCGACATCAGTCGCCACGTTGGATTTTATTTTATTACCTACTTTTCTCTGTTTTTTAAATTACGCGAAAAATACGTAAAATACCTCAAATTCTCCTTGCCTTGTGCTACAGTACGCGACTTAACATGTAATATACAATTAGGTAGCAATCAGTCCTGGAATTAGGGATACAAAAAGTACCACAAATTCTCGTTGCCTTGCGCTACAGTACGCGATTGAGCTTGTAACGTACGATTAGGTAGCAATCAGTCCTGGAATTAGGGATACAAAAAGTACCACAAATTCTCGTTGCCTTGCGCTACAGTACGCGATTGAGCTTGTAATGTACGATTAGGCAGCAATCAGTCCTGGAACTATGAATACAAAAAATACTACAAATTCTCTTTGCCTTGCGCTACAGTACGCGATTGAGCTTGTAATGTACAATTAGGTAGCAATCAGTCCGGCAAATTAAGGATACAAAAATGTGCTACTCTGATCACGCTGTAATTATACATTAATAGCTAAATCGCAATGAACGTACAGCAGAGCAACATAAATAGAATACATGGCATAATCGAAGGTTTCACATTTTTCTTATCAGAATCAAAAAATATATATCCAACACGGCGTCTGAATGATCCTGTTTACGCAATTTATGTAATTTTAAAGAATATTATATTTAGGTTCTAAAAGTAAGCGTATCACGTAAAACATTCAAATAAGTTGTTTTTAAAATCGATCTGTGTAACTTTATTTTTTTCTTCAAATCAAAAGACTATACAATTTTGACTAGTTGCCGGCTTAAAGGAAATGTACTAAAGTCGATATTTAACTAAAATTACATAATTTTAGTAACGAAAAAAAAAAGGTTTCGTAGTAAAAACAATTTTGAACAACTATGTGGCAATTTTACATTTGCATTTTTTTTTTCTATTTTTAAGATTTATAAAACAATATTCTCGAAAACCGCGTAGTAAATACAAACCGTGGCCTTACGGGCGTCGCCTGTGATGCTTGCTATAATTCTGTTCAAGATAAAGTTAGTGCTTTTTTCTTTTCAGACAATGTGTACATTCATTTGTCATTTTTTCAATAAAACAAAAGAGCCTTAAGCAATAAACCGATCATTGTTGATATTACAGTTCTCTAAAGTTAACGTGTGATACCACAATAAAAAATATTATTCTAGACAAGTAGTCTTCAAAATTGTTCACTTTACTACGAACAACCTATACCGCGAAGTTGAACTAGGGAATTAATATTCAAACATACAACTTCACAATATATCAACTTAATCAAGGTAACTCTTTAGCAAAACAAATGTATGTTATACTACGTAATATTTGTATATGTGGACACATACAGGATGCTCCGGAAGAACTCTTATGCCAAAACTCCGCCAGGTGTAGTTAGCGAAAAATTATTCGACAAATATCTTAAGCCATTGGAAAACAACATCGAAAGTAAGAAATAAGTAACATTTTCCGGATACATTTTTTAAAATTTAGCTGTAATAGGTAATTCAATAAAAATGCGTAGGATGCAGATATTTCAATCGCTTTAACAGAAAACAACTAAATCAACGTAAGAAGAAATAGCAATCGTAACCATTCTTTTTCAAGTAAAACCTGGCATCCAACAAATTTGAACTTCTATAATCCTCCATATTGAAACGCTAATTGCTTGCCTGATAGGTAACGAAGTCCACTCTTACCGACCTTTTTCAACTAAAAAACAGTTTGCTTGAAAATATTTCAACTAGGCTACATGTTTGTCTTTAAAAATTAATTATAACATTTTGAGTGAGGGGTGACATGAGTTGAGTATGGAGTAGCACTTAAATAAAAGGGCGGGGGAAACGGAGAATCCCCGAGAAAACCCGCAGACCAACGGCATCGTCCGGCACGATTCCCACATGCGAAAATCTGGGGACTGATCCCGGATCGCATTGGTGGGAGGCGAATGGTCTGACAATTCGGCCACCGCGGCCCCATCTATAACGTCTTGAGAACAATAAAAATACATTGCTAGAATAATAATATACCACCTCCTTATTTTCACACTGAATGGAAGGGTTCCAAATGATATTATGTGTCCCATTTTCGAAATTTCGGAGTTGTACAATGTTTCATTTGTTACGCCTCACGTTTCTACATCCCTAAGATAACACATGATATAAACACAATTTCGTGGTGCTCTGATTTAATTAAAAAAAAAAAAGTAAGTCGACTATTAAGAATGTGTATCTGATAATATATCTGAACGTCTTGTTACATGGTTAGAACTTCTGGCTGTTGGGTCAAGGGTTCAGTGTTATATTCCGGGCCGGGTAGGTCAATATTTACAGTTGCCTCTCTGAGTTTATGACTGGGTGACGTGTTGTCCCGTCATAGAAATCCTGCAGAGGTACGGACTCCTGTTTTTCGCGAAAAAAAATTTTGCCTCATTTTGTTTCAGCGCCTTTCGTGTACATCTGCAGCTCTGCTTCGTGGTCAGTGATTGGTAGGGGCTGGAAAATTTCGCCGATATAATGGCCTGCAAGTTAGAATCCACTGTACTATGTATACTCAAGTCCCGTCTATTCGTTCATTGTCCGCTGTTCCACAGAGTAGCAGCTACAGGACAAATGGTCGGGGCTTGAGTATGTGTACGACAATGCATTTTAACATGAAGGTCATTTAATCCGTGAAATTTTTCGGCTCCTTGTGATTGGATATTTTAACTCGCGCGAGCTTTGGGATTCTACCGGCACATCACAGACGTGTGGTGTTGTAGGAACGTTATTATAATTGGCTCAGCCAAATAAGACACGGCTCTTCACACAAGACACTCAGCCAATAACCATGAAGCAGAATTGCAGATGTGCACGTAAGGCACTGAAACAAACTGGGGGAATTCTTCTCGCGAAAAATAGGGGTCCCTATGCAGAGGGCAATGGCGAACCACCAAAGTTTCATCCTCGCCTATACCCGCTGTACGGTAAGTTGATACTTATAGATACGAACTGTTGAAAAAAAAATACTAGGAATACTTCCGTTATTGCCATAAAACTATGTCAAGCAAAATTAAAAAAGCAATACGGTGAGATAAATTAATAAATTCAGTTTTTATTGTTACGCGTCTTGTGAGTATGAAAATTGTTCGTAATAATTATTTTAAAAGTAAGTTAAACACGTCTGTTATACGATAGTTGGGGGATGGTTGGGTTGGCATTAATGTCGCAGAAATAGTTCTTCTGTATATTATGAACAACTGCTAACATAGACTACAGTTTAATGCAATATGCACACAATGTGTTCATTTGCAGGAAATGAAATAAAATATACATTTACAATTAGCATATATTATAATATTTTACAAGTGGCGTAGTTAGTGGCAGCGGATGAACAATGCACGTCGGCTTGCAGTGCAGCCGTCAGCCTGGCAATGTTATTGTTGACATACTTGGTGTGAAAACAGATCCAAGCTAGAAGCAGGACTTCCAGAAAGAGTCAAGTTATCGTACGGCGGATATAGTCGCGTCCCCCTGAGGTGTTAACTCATTATCAACATCTGACTTTATCAAGGAGTGCAAGACTAATGTTGACGTCCAATCTCTCTGTGTGACCACATTGAAGCGCCATGTTGCAGGCCATAAAATGCAACGTCAATAACAACGTTTTTGTGGGTATTTTTTTCCCCCGGTACATTACACAACAGCGAATTCTCACCACCAATACGTCCTCGTTCAGTTTGGTTATGTAACAGAAGAACAGAGTCTAGTTCTTATGTAATGGCTTTACAAACTATACTTTGCTTTGCAATGACAGACAGACTACTGCGCTGGATCCTCTACTAATAAAACAATAAGTAAGATCCACATTTTTTGTGAACATTTTTTGCAACAACTTGTTTCAATGCCAATGCTTCATAGTTATTGACAGCGTGTCTTTGCTCAGACACGTCTCTCATTTGACTGCACCAATCATAACAAGATTATTGCGATACGACACCTCTGTGATTTGCCAGTATAACCCCAAGGCAAGCGAGAGTTAAAACATCCAATCACAGACCATGAAACAAAGCTGCTTATGTCCACATAAGGTTTGCCCTTTACTAGCTGTAGGCCCTACACTATTGTTATTTGTATTTTTCCGGCACATGTGTTATTATTTCTAATATGAGAGTGATTTATTAACTGGATTTAAACTTAATTATTAACTGAAGTGTACTAAAATGGTTAATTTTCAAGCAGTATTTCTCTGCTAACTGTACTACAGTTAATTTTCACGTCTCCCAGCCCAGTCAAAGCGACCACAGGCTCGCTTCACGGGCCAGCTCTTCACGCCACTATCAGCTTGTAATACTACCCACAGGAAATACCGTACGTGCTCCCTCGCGCTGCTCTCACAGTGGGGACGAGAGACCGCGCCTTCCATGCGCGTCCTTACCTTAGTGCGATTCGTGCACGGTTGCATTTCAGCTCGACTGCAGGAACAAACAGTAACCTTTGCACCGCCTTGCCTTCCTCGATCTCCCGCATGAAGCATACACTGCGCACAGTGTACTGCTTTCAGCACACTATAGACATCCGCGCGCCATCTGTCGGCCACATTATAAACTTTTTAGCGCCACCAACGCTGACCGCACCGCGTCTTTTAGCGCATTGTGTAAGCCTCCACTCAACAATCATGACGTACCTTGTCATTGCTCCTGGTAATAGGGAGATGTTAGTCTTCGGGACTTAGTGCCCACGATGTTCGTAATTCACTTTTCACGTCTTGTAGTATAGTTAAATTTTGCATTTTAATGAGTTCATTTTGAGGCATTTGTGGTTAAATTTAAATATATTTTGCGTACTTCAAGATGCAAGCCATCGAGACTACCCTCTGTTGGTGGAGGGTTCATACAGTCTACTTCAAGAATTCAAGTATTCAAGTATTCAAGTGTGTCAGCATTTCCGATAGTTCAAGAACTCAAGAATCCAATAATCTGATAGTTCAGTTGATTCAAGTTCAACAGTTCAGTAATACTGCAATAATACTTCAACTTCCAGTAATGCCGTACACATTCAACATGTCCTTTCTTTGGACGTCTACCCGCCGCTACGTTCTACGTTTCTGCTAAGTTCTACGTAACTGCATAAACTTTAATTGTGTTACACATCACGTTTGGTCATCCAGGACTTTTATACTTTTCATACCTTTGAATTGAAAAAATATATAATTTATTTATTTAATCATGTTTAAAAGTTAATAAAACTTAGCGTGTTAAAGGTACCGTAGGAAAATTATATTTAAGTGGGTTTGCATGGCCCTGTTTACAATATCAAATCATAAATGTTACAATACGCATTTGTAATTTAATGTTTCTTCTATACTTCAATTGCCCAATATTTTATACTAGCTGGCCGGCTGCGGCTTTGTCCGCGTGAAATTATGTAATCTAAACAGTACCTCTGGATAAAATATGTGATGAAGGCATTTAACAGCTAGCGTACTCAATAACAGTGAACTATAAATTGTCTTAGCTCAGTGTAACGAGCGCGAGCAATATGCTCGTATGATATCACAGTAATTCCCATCGCAAAGCCTTGCACGGGATATGAACCCGTAACCCTACCCCTCCCACACCACAAACTTTATACAATACCTGAGTGAATACTTCAAGGCAGGCCGTGATAATTCTTTCGTATGTGCAGGCTACAGTTCAAAGAGGTTTTATTTATGAGTAGGTTGGCAAAAAGAAACAACTGTTGAATTATTTCTCCATGATCATTCTCTTTTTTCGGGAGACTGTTAACATTTTACTGCTTTTCCCATCCTAATTTTCGAATTTCAAAAAATCTTGAATTTGATTTGTAGATATTTACATAAGCTTCATTCTTATCAAAAACTCATATCGATATCTCAACGGGTATAAGCAGTACAGATGATTATTTGAAAACACATTGTTTTTTTTTAACAGCTTTCAAGAACGAATTTCGAAAAATCCTGAAATTACTTTTTTTGATATTTACGTAAGATTTATTTTAAAGCAAAACCATTTCAATATTTCCACTGGTTTACGAGATAAGTGCGATTAATTAAAAACACGTTTTATTTTTTACGAACTTTCAAGGACGAATTTCGAAAAATGCTAAAATACTTTTTAGATATTTACTTAAGCATAATTTTAAAAGCAAAAAATCACCTCACTACCTAAAATGGCTTAGGAGAAATCACGGATTAATGAAAACCACATTATGCGGCTTTTCACCCCCTTAATTTTCGAATTTCGCAAAATTGAAAAATTCGCCAATATGCATTTCTTTGGGCAATATTATGAAGTTAAAAAAATTATGATAGCTTACCCGGTTAATGAGATATCAAGGATTCTTTGAAAACACATTTCACCCCTTTTCACCACCTTAATTATCGAATTTCGAAAAATCAATTCATAGTGGGTGCCTACGGGCCAAGGGGAAGCTTCCCTCAAAATTTCATGGTTCTAGGTCCAGCGGTTTGAGTGTGTCAGGACACTTCATTTTATATACATATTAAGATAATAAATCGTTACTTTCACTCAGCCTCATATAATAGTTTTATTTAACAGCTCTTCCTCTGGGAATGTATTTATTTAATTTTTATTCTGTATTGTCAGCTCTACACGAGCAGTCATAGGTAACTGCCTTAATTCTATTTTTATGTCCGTCTTTCCCTTCCAGCACGCATTTTAAGATTATATATTATAACTATGGTAGCAGACGAAAAATGTACAACTATATAATAAACCTAAATATACAATAAAAAGAAGACGGGACAAAGGAATTGAAACCAAACGACACAAAAAATTTTCTGTCATAAACTCGTGCCTCCATACGAATGACACAATAAACTCCGTGAACTAACTGTAACAGTGCAGAGGCACATTGAAGTGAGCAAATTTTGAGGCCCTGTTTTATTTTAGCCGTTTCCAGAGATAGAGAATATTTTATGTTGGCTTATTCTCGGAATCAGTGTAGCTGTTCACAGACTAATCACAGACGTGGTCCAGTCAAATAGGAATCCACCAGTAACGACAGATTTAATATCTTCTAGTCACTTGTTAATACAAATATTGCCGTTTAACTTAACAATATGGTGTGTATATTTTATCGCTCGTGAATTCTATGACCGGGGGACACAATACTATGTATTTCCTAGTGGTTACCACCATTTACGAGAGTATTGAAAGTGTTCACTTTACCTGTAGAATATATCCAAATATATGTGTACATACATGATACGTTTGCAATAATATATAGGGTCAAAACTAGCCCCACAGTGTGGGATTTTAACGACGTATTCCCTGAGATAGGAAACCTCTTGTCGGGAATGCAATTCCTGGCATCTCACAGCATTGGATGAACAATATGTGTGTGGAACGCGAGTATTAACTGAAGAAAAATTTAATGCGTTCGTCGTTGAAATTCAGGTATTTAAACTGCTGAAAACCATTTTTAGCAGTGTTCTGGGGTGTTAAGTTATTGCCACGAAGTGTAGGTTGTATCCATGAGGCGTAGGTTGTTGCTATGCTGAGTAGGTTGTTGCTATGTGTTGGTTGTTGCTATGTGTAGGTTGTTGCTATGATGCGTAGGTTGTTGCTATGATGCGTAGGTTGTTGCTATGTGTAGGTTGTTGCTATGTGTAGGTTGTTGCTATGATGCGTACGTAGGTTGTCGCTATGATGTGTAGGTTGTCGCTATGATGTGTAGGTTGTCGCTATGTGTAGGTTGTCGCTATGATGCGTAGGTTGTTGCTATGATGCGTAGGTTGTTGCTATGATGCGTAGGTTGTTGCTATGATGCGTAGGTTGTTGCTATGATGCGTAGGTTGTTGCTATGTGTAGGTTGTTGCTATGATGCGTAGGTTGTTGCTATGTGTAGGTTGTTGCTATGATGCGTAGGTTGTTGCTATGATGCGTAGGTTGTTGCTATGTGTAGGTTGTCGCTATGTGTAGATTGTCGCTATGTGTAGATTGTCGCTATGTGTAGATTGTCGCTATGTGTAGATTGTAGCTATGTGTAGGTTGTTGCTATGTGTAAGTTGTTGCTATGTGTAGGTTGTTGCTATGTGTATGTTGTTGCTGTGTGTAGGTTGTTGCTATGTGTAGGTTGTTGCTATGTGTAGGTTGTTGCTACGGTGTATAGGTTGTTGCCATGTATATGTTATTGCTACGAGATGGAGGTAGTTGATATGCATGAGGTATAAGCTGTTGCTATTTATGAAGTGTAATCTGTTGCTATTTATGAAGTGTAATCTGTTGCTATTTATGAGGTGTAAGCTGTTGCCATGTATGAGGTGTAAGTTGCTGCTATGTATGAGGTGTAAGTGGTTGCTGTATATAAGCTGTAAGTTGTTGCTATGTATGAAGTGTAAGTTTTTGCTATGAATGAGATGCAAGATGCAAGATGTTGCTATGTATGAGATGCAATTTGTTGCTATGTATGAGATGCAAGATGTTGCTATGTATGAGATGCAAGATGTTGCTATGTATGAGATGCAAGATGTTGCTATGTATGAGATGCAAGATGTTGCTATGTATGAGATGCAAGTTGTTGCTATGTATGAGATGCAAGTTGTTGCTATGTATGAGATGCAAGTTGTTGCTATGTATGAGATGCAAGATGTTGCTATGTATGGGATGCAAGTTGTTGCTATGTATGAGATACAAGTTAGTGCTATGTATGAGATGCAAGTTAGTGCTATGTATGAGATGCAAGTTAGTGCTATGTATGAGATGCAAGATGTTGCTATTTATCATGTTTAAGTCTATACGTATGATGTGCAAGTTGTTCCTATGCATGAGGTGCAAGTCGTTGCTATGTACGAGTTATAGGTTGTTGCTAAGTATAAGATGTAAGTTGTTACTCTGAGGTGGGGTGAAAGTTAAGGAAATAAAACTGCATTCCCGATAATATGTTTCCTATCTCAAACTATGCGTATAGGTCACAGACACACAGCACAGCAGTCTTGACAGGCAGGGCGGCAGGGTGGTGCATGCAGGAGGGCTGGCTTACCCAAGTAGACGTCATCATCATCTGGTGCAGTGAGGGCGGCCATCCCCTGGCAAAGAGCTAGCAGTGTGAAGTATGGACTGCGGGTGTCGGCCACACTCAGTCGTAGACTCAAAGGCGAGGCGCCACACAACATCACAGGCTCAGGAGGGGGCACAAACTACTGCTTACCTGCCGAGCACACACAACAAACCCATACGTCTTACTAACTCACCCACATCTACGTACACACGTCACACTGACAAACACACCTACCCAGCTCTATGGTTAAACAACGAACTTGTATTCATCAGGACATGGGCTCGCTTTCCAGTCCGGACTATACAATAGTTCCAGAACCCCTCCAGGTAATTGCTGGAATGCCCCCTGGATTCTTCATAGCAATGTTGCAGCTAAGGAGTTTTATGGATTTTAATTTTTTTATTTTTTAGGGTTTATTAACGTCCCACGGCTTGACGCACTTTTCAGGCTTAATGAGGGACGGCTTACAAACTAACTAAACCTAAGTGAACGACACAAACAACCATGCCCGTACCGGGATTCGAACCCAAGACCTCTCGCACTGTGAGGCCGGCATGCTACCGACAACGCTACGGAGACCGGCGGAGTTTTATGAAAAATACATTTTCCACGAAAAAAAATTTAATACGACTAACAAAAATACACATTCTCCTCATGAAACTTCACAAGGAATGCTGAGACAAAAAAAAAAAAAGGAATTTTCGAAAAATGTTATTAGCTCATAATTTTTTTTTCCAGTGAAATGTAAATTTTAACATTATATATTAGATACAATTATAAATAAAATTTTACAAGGTTTCTTAGTGTAGTACAAAATAGATTAAATTTACGTTTATAGGCCGTTCACGATAAAGTGAGCATTGCATACAATTTTCTTTCAACCGTTTTCCAGCCACCTTTACTATTTTTAAAATGAAAACTTCCATGTAACTAAAAATCAGTGTAAAAGTTTCAACACTCTCAATAGTTAACATCTATTGGCCCAATAAAACATATTTTTAGTTAATTACAAGTTCTGTTGAGTGTTCAGTTTATAGTGAACAGCCTATACCATGATTTATATGGAAGAGTCAATCTTAACGGGCCTCCATAGATAGGCTGCATTTGTGTGTGAGAGACAGGAGCAGTAAGAGTGCCACTAACCGACGTATGTAATGCATTAACGCCTCTCCGCACAAGCCATTCGGATGGCGTGCAGTGATTTACTATTATCCTTTTCCCGATGGGACTTTAGGGACCGCGGTGGTCGAGGGGTCAGACATCTCGCCTCCCACCAAGGCGATTCGGGTTCGATTCCCGGCGGGGTCGCCGGATTTTCGCATGTGGGAATCGTAACGGACGATGCCGTTGGTCGGCGTGTTTTCTCGGGGATCTCCCGTTTCCCCCGTCCTTCCATTCCGGTGCCGCACCATACTCATATCATGTCATCTCTCACCTGCGCTGAAGACCTCAACGATAAGCGCTGACCAAAATCTCTCACCTCTATAGGACTTTAAGCGGTGACCACATCATTTTATTTATGGGCAGTGTAGTAGTTCAGGCTAACACTTGTCTCTATAGTTGTTGTTTCCTAATCCGGTTGTTATTTTCACGTATGGCAGTGTGGAAAAGCCATTTTGATCCCTTTGAGGGGCCCGAAAATAATGCGTCTAACAAACGTGCCAAAATTTTAAAACTTGTTATACTTTCTTTCAAATTAACACACATGAACATTAATATAGCTACATTTGAACTTATTTACAAAATTTAATCAATTTCTGACAAATTTTACTGAAGCTATACGAATAAATGTAAACCCAACTTGCAAACACGGAGCTTACGGCAACGCTAGCTTATTACAGTGATTTTGAAAACAGTTTTTTAAAACATCATAATTTTCATATTGAAGAATCCCTTCATCGTTTTGACAGAAAATATTGTTTTGCACCTCATTATTTAGTAGTTCACTTCTTTTACAGTAAAGGTCTGAAAGTATTACTAGATCTTTAAGGAAGTATTATGCAGTTTTTTGCACCAATATTTTTACTGATGTTGATTTCAAAAGTGACGAAATAACGAATATATATAAAGGTAAATAAACCTAATTTCAAAAATGTATTTCCAAATTTTAACTAGATTGGCGCATGAATTCACTGGGTCCACTGAAACGTTTACGTTAATGTTGTTATATCTTTAGCGAAACTTCTAAATAAAAAAAAGTAATTTCTAATATAAATTATTTCAATTTCTTTCTAACAAGTTATGGAAATATATTTAACGTTGGCGTGTTATCACGTTTTGACGCTATTGTCTATTGAAATTCACTACATAATATAATTACGTCGAAAACTGTAGTTAACGGCTATCTTTCAATTCCGCGTTACAATTAACTGCGAATCCCAAGGTCCATGTGGATACGTGCTAAACCTAACGATACGTCGTTAAAGAATTAATTTGTGCGGCTGAACACTCCAAGTAAACAAGTTGCAAATTACTTTACGAAAATGTACTAAATCGTTATCCTTAGGCTAATGGCACGTTCACCTCAGTTTTCAATTTCTGTTTTTATTTTTTATTTGTACCAGATATTTTTTTCTTATTTTAGACATATATTGTGATTAAATCTTCCACTTAGGAAATTTTTGTATCTCTCATAGTTTTGTCATAATAAGTCGTAAATATCTAAATTTGCACTTTGCGGTTTTATGTACGCCACTAGTACCAACTGACATACCAAAACCGAAAAAAATTCACAGTATATAGCAATGTTGTAGGCTATAATTTGATATGTATAAAAACTACAATAAAAATTTTTATATTTAATAAAAAATTTTGAATTCTAAAATGAAAATGTAAAAAATTTCAACACTTTTTTAAAAATACACACACACACACACACACACATATATATATATATATATATATATATATATATATATATATATAATGTGTCAAATCATAGCCTACAACATTGTTATACACTGAATTTTTTCGGTTTGGTATGTCAGTTGGTTTTAGTGGCGTACATAAAACCGTAAAGTGCAAATTTTGACGTTTACGACTCATTACTCTAAAACGATTAGACGTACACAAATTTTCTAAGAGGAAGATTTAGTCACAATTTATGCCCAAAATAAGAAAAAAAATATTTGGTACGAATATAAAAATATAAAAAGACGTTGAAAACTGAGGTGAACCGCGCCTTTAATTTTAATATGAATCGCAATCCCATCGATTACGCAGACAAAGAATGTTTCACGAATGCTATATAAAACTACTCTACAATTAATTTTTCAATCATATAAAAAACAACTAAAAAGTTTCAAGCTATGAACTTAAAGTCACAGGCAAATATGTATGTTGCATGTTATCCTATGTGAAACAACGCCAGCCGACAGCAGCATTTCATACCTGCTTGCACAAAATGTAGTATACCACAAAGGCGCGAACGGAACTATGACAAGGCAACATTTTTCGCAGAGAATATCCTGTGCTTCGTCTAGTTGGGTCGTCCTATTTTCCGTGTTAACACTGTCTTCGTGTCGGTTATTGTCTGCGCTGCCTGAACTTTGGTGTCCTGTGATTTTCTTTTTTTATTTCTTGCTTTATTTGATTGAACATAAATTTAGCGAGTGTACTTATTTATTCGTTGTAATTTCTGTGACGTGATTTAGAACAATTCCTTATGGATTTATTTTAATTTTAATATGGTATGTACGCCTAGGTCTATAATTGTAGACTACAGCCAGTTCAACTTGTTTTTCTTTTTTTTCTGTTTTCCTTAGTTCACTCTTAGTTTCACGAGACTGAAATGTGCGTAAGTTAATCATAAAACAACAAGCGCACTCGGGGCCTGTGAGTTCGCAAACATTAAGGCAGGCTCACCACTTGCACTATCGCCTGTAAGCTCGTGGCGCTACACTGGCGTCAGACTTCTCCGCGAGAACTCATCTTAAGGGTGTTCAAGTGCGATAAAATCATAATTTTATATTTATATGAAATAGTGTTGGTTTTATAGACGATACTTGTGAGTACAGTTTCCTCTTACGAAACAATTTAAACTCGCATAGTTTTCTCATAACGGTGCGTCAAAGTCAAAATTGGCAATTTCTGTTGCCATGCAAATAATGAAAACCAATTGACTTACGTAAGTGAAATAATTCACAGTGAAATAACATGCCACGGGTTACGTAATAAAAAGTTTAAGAAACATCTGACGAACTATTGTGATATTTTAAGAAAATGTTGGATTTTGTAAATTCTTTCCGTACTTCTGTGATTTTTTTTTAAATTAAAAATGTGGCATTGTGGGTTTTTTAATGTTTTATTGCATAGCTCATGGGATGTAAAATATCAGTTAATTATTTCATTTAAGTAGGTTGATTGGTTTCCGCTGTTTGCATGTCAGCGTAACACGCAAATTTTGACTTTTGACGCACCGTTATGAGAAAACTATGACAGCTATTTTTTTTGTAAGAGGAAACTACACTCACTAGTATCGTCTACAAAACTAACGATATTTCATGAAAATATAAAATTATAATTACATCGCACTTGAACACCCTTAAGGGGCCCGCCTCGTGGCACATTTGTTTGTGTGAGTGAGGTATGGTGCTAAGGGCGACGTCGTATGGGCCATACAACGGTGCGTCGCCTCTACGCTTAAGGCGTGCAGTCTTCGCGAAAAAAAAAAAAACACATTTCTTATGGAACTTTAAGTGGTGACCCTATTGTTTTATTTACAAAATCACTTTACTAAAGTGCAATGCACTACCCTTAAGTGGTTTCACATGTATTCGGCTAGTATATTTTCCGCTATAGCAGCCTGAAAACCCCGTTTTAACTCATTTTGACGTGCCCTAAAAGGGGATTTCTAATACGTGTGTTGTCTTGAAAAGTACTTAAGGGCAGTCGTCTGAAGTGTGTGTTCTTTTCGTAGACAAACGGCGTGAACACACGTGTATTAGTTTCGGTGTAAAACTTTTTCTTCAAACACGCTGCAGTGTGATTTTATGGCAACGAGGCGGGCCCCTTAAGGGCGCGGTGTACATCAGTTTTCAAAGTCATATTTCTATTTTCATATTTGTATCAGATATTTTTTTCTTATTTTAGACATAAATTGTGACTGCTTTGCTCTTATGAAAATTTTTTATCTCTCGTAGCTTTTGCGTAGTGACTCGTAAATGTCAACATTTGCTTTTACGGTTTTGTACACATCACTAAAACCAACTTACACACAAAAATGAAAAAAAAAAAAAAAAAAAAAAAAAAAAAAAAAAAAAAAAAAAAAAAAAAAAAAAAAAAAAAAAAAAAAAAAAAAATTACAGAGAATATATATGTTATAGGCTAAACTGTATACTACATAAAAACAAAAAAAAAATATTTTTGTGTTAAAATAATTGCTGAAATTAATAAATTAAAGTCCAAAAAAATTAAGAATAAAAAAACTGATGTTCGTCAACACAATATATGTTACTTACAACGTTCCGTATTTCACCCATACCTATTTCCCTTATGAGACCGTACTTGTAGGACATCCTGTATATAGTCGACATACTTATAAAACCTCGTGGGGTTCGCCCTCGTGGTGTTCGCGATGGCCGAATGGTCAGACCATTCGCCTCCCTCCAAGGTGACCCTGGTTCGACTCTCAGCGGGGTCTGTCCCCGAATTTTCCGCATGTGGGAATCGTGCCGGACGATGCCGTTGGTCGATGGGTTTTCTCGGGGTCTCCAGTTTTCCCCGTCCTTTCAAACCGACGTTGCTCCATACTCACCTCATGTCACCCCTCACCAGCGCTAAGACCTCGATGTTGAGTGCTGACCAAAATCTACTCACTCTAAAACTTCGCAAGTACGTTTCGGTAAATTTTACATCAGAGCAAAACAACGTTCCTAGTCACGTACGGTGTTTTTTTTTTTTAATTTGAGTATATAAGAAAGCTAATTGCACTGTGTACCTACAAGTTTTAACACTAGAAACGTCATGAAAATTGGTACAAAATACACCTGAAATATAAAATTGGGCAAATCTGAACTTCGAGGTTTTAGAAGTAAGCTTGTTCGTACGATTATCAACATAATACGTACACGGCTTACAGTAAACGGACAAGAGATTTGTAGAGATTTATCCGTTGGTATTGTGGTTCTTAGGTGTTTTGCCGAAACTCCCCCCCTCCTTCTCCACCCAAAGACTAAATCCTGAGCGCGCCTCTACACAAGAATATAGACTATTCATTGTGAAACGAGAAATTGGATGCTAAATAAATAAATTAATTAAATAAATAAATAAAAATTTTACCAACCCCAAGAATAATTATTACCTGACACTCCACACACTCACATTCCTCAGTGTCTGTAACCGCGAAGTACGCCACTACTTCAGCGGCGCATAAGAGTATGCTGACGTTTATTCTAGTCGTTGGTTGTTTCGCGAAAAATCACTCGCTCTAACGATCGGTGGTGTTTGGGCGTGCAACTCGCTGACGTCACGCGATCCTGGTATTTCCGTCACGGTGACCCGTTTACCTACATTCGTGGCACGAAGGCATGGAGATTCAGCAATACAACCGATAGAAAACAAGTCTGACAGTTTTACTGCTACTAGCTTACGAATGTTATTTGAAAAAAGATTTACACCCTCTAGTTCGTACTGTGAAATCAATATCTGCACTGCATCTTGTTTCAGGCAGGGTCATCATGGATGAGATGAGATGGAAGTGGAGCAGCGACGATATGCAAATACGAGAAGAAACAACAGATCCCCGAGAAAACCCGCCAGCCGATTTCAACGTCCGCAACGTTGTCCATATTCAAAAATCGGGAGGGTGAGGCCAGGAATCGAACTCAAATCATCATGGTGGGAGACAATTGGTCTGGCCGCTCAGCCACTGTGAAAATACTTTAGCCCTAGTTAAAATTAATTATTAGAGATGATTGTATATCGCGGGAAAACTTGACTGTACGCTTGGTTTTAAACACGTTCAGCTTACCAGAAGATTACTGGCTGTAGCTTCTGCTTGTAGCTGTTACCCTATTTGACTCAGCCAATAAGAACCCCGCTCACGTAATATTTAAAGCCTGTTATTAGTCTGCAGACAGCTGCGTTGTGTTAGAAGTATATATCACGGAATCATATATGTTGCAAGAAACTACAGAGGTATCAACGATATGTCGGCACAAAACACTTTCGCAAAATACCATCATCTCTATTAATTATGTGCCTATGTACAGTAGGTCATATTGAGACCTCAATCTACAAACGTAATAAATACATATGGAACGAGAAAGGAGGGGGGGGTGGATTAACCGAGGGGCAGGGTATCGCACCACGGCTGCAGGCTTACTACTGGGCGACCTTAGGCATCTGCTTACCCTGAAAAATGACGCTGAATAAGGCCTTACAATGGAGAATCAGCGGAATGAGAGCCTGGGAAAACAGAAGATCTCCGAGAAAACCCGGCGACCAGCGGCATCGTCCGGCACGATTCCCACATGCGACGAATGGAACAAGGCATGCGATCGTTGGCATTGGTAAAAATCTGCAGAATAGCAGATGATCATTGGCTTTCCGGGCCAAGGGTGTCACCGCTTGTATAGAGAAAACAGTCTGTGAGCTGACCGTGCGATGATTTGATTGATGTTTTCCGTGAATGGGAAAAAGGACACGTTGTGAATGAACGGCATGGAATCTACCGTTAATGCGAAAGGTTAAAGGAAATGTGGACTTTTTCACAAGTTCTAGTTTTCCGGGAAGTTGTACAGATTTCTTTGACCTTTCATGTGTTGGCTACACTTTTTTTATTTTTTTAATTTTATTTTTAGATAATTAACTACTTTCATAATATCCTACATTGGCTGGAATATGTAAGGAAAACTGTATTACTTGTTACCTTCCAGCAAATATCACGAAATAAAGAATGCTGTTACTTATGTAAACATGAGTTGAGCGATATTATTTCGCCATCGCATAAACAATGAAATTTCCATTTCCAATGCAGAATATTTAACGCAGGCTACTAGACTGACAAATAGCATTCCTTTATCTCCATTACTACGTCGTTAACAGATACTGACTGTCGCAAGGAAAGAAATTTTTTTTAATATTCAGACAGCAAACTTAATTTGCAGTAAACACAAACGATATGTCGAGAGGATGGTACCCATGAGGAGCAGCCACTAAAAAAAATAATAATAATAAATAAATAAAATCGGGACGATGAGGGTCCTGGCAAGGCTGGTGTTAACTCGTCAAACACATAGGTATACGTGATTCGGAATAAAGTGAACACTCAAAAAAGCCCTGATTAATTTCTATTTCCTGCCCGTTTATATCTTTTCGCCGATGTAAACACAAATAATGCCACGTGCTTTTATTTACATAGGGTCGTGCAATGTTTACAACTACATTAAACTGCTCCGATAAGTTTTAGCTACAATATCTACTCGTTAAATGCACGGGGGCTGAATGTAAGATATAAATAAAGTAATCTTAGTTATAAATACCTGCGAGTAAATGTCTGGTTTCTGTCCATCGACTAATCTAAACAACACGCACTATTGCCGTTCATCTCGTAAGTGAGGGCATATTTTATTTGAATTTGTAACGCAAAACCGCCACTACAACAGACATGACACACGCTATTCAATAATTCAAGTTTCGTTCAGTTCTACTGCCACGAACGTCGTCGACGCACTTCAGAAACAATAATTAACGTATTTTCTTAACATGTGAAATAAAAAATATGTTGTTTTAGGCTGGTAAACGTAAAACATAATATACAGATTACCGATTGTTTCACATCATTTCGGCAATGATACTCAAAGTAATTTCCAATACTTTTGAATATGTATATACTCAAAACGAGCAAACGCACGCATATTATGCAACCAAATATGCAACGTGGCGGCGAGAACCTAACTCTGATGCCACCTGAA
>PNEQ01005885.1:27064-48709 GCA_003012365.1 Medauroidea extradentata
CCAATTTAAAGCAAAGAGCACTTCGATATCTCGATTGATTCGATAGATATGGAAGGATAATCGAAAACACATTTCACGTATTTTCACCCCTTTAAATAAAGAATTTCGAAACGTCTTTGAGTCCTGTCATAGACATTTGTAAAAGTAACCAATTAAAGTTAAAATCACGACGATAGCCAATTGTGTTTCAAAGATATAGCCGATTCATAAAAAACACATTTTGCCCCTTTTTACTGTCTGGGGGTCGAATTTCAAAAAAACCTAAAACTACTTTTTGGGTATTTACATAAGCAATATTTTGAAGTGAATATCAACTCTCTATCCCGAAGGATTCGATAGATATCGATAGTTGATTGGAAACACATTTAAGGTCTTTTCACCCCCTTAAATGTCGAACTTCGAAAAATCCTTAAAATGGCTACTATGCATTTTTACGAGTGTCCTATTAAAGTAAAAATCACGACGATTGGCCGTCGGGTTCGAGCTCTATCGACGTTTCTTCGGAAACACATTTCACCCCTTTTCACCCACTTAGAGGTTGAATTTCGAAAAATCCCGTATTAGTGCTCGCCTACGACCTGAGGGGAACCCCCACAAAAAATTTCACGATTCTAGGTCCAGTGGTTTGGGCTGCAGTTTGGTATGTCAGTCAGTCAGTCAGTCAGTCAGTCAGTCAGTCAGTCAGTCAGTCAATCAATCAATCAATCAATCAGTCAGTCAGTCAGTCAGCTTTCATTTTTATATATAGAGATTTTTTCTTGCTTGTTTCCGCAAATTCATGACTAAAATATGACTGCGATAATTTTGTCATACGAAAAACACTAAAATACTAAAACAATTAATTGTATTAACATAATGATTTCTCAAATTAAACTGCTAATAATTTTATTAGTAAATATTAAGCTCGCAAAATTTATGTTTAATGTAATATAGCTGTTGCACGTACTAGCAGACATAGACTAATAAATAAATCCGTAAAAATAAGTAAACTGTTGAGCGGAATTTTTTTACGTCCCACGGAAGTTTTCTGTTTGTGCACTGGTAGCATTGCATATGGAAGGAATAACGACGGACGGACGACGGATTGTTGTAACGCCGCCTTAAATATCAAGAATCACTACTCATGGTGAACTGGCCCAACTATTGATTTTAAAGATGTAAATTATTGATGAAAAACGTTTCTAGAGACGTTAGTAGTAGTCCTACGTAAAAATTGATAGAATATTTTTAATTAAATTAAGTTAGGTTAGTTGAGATTAGATTAGGTTAGCTAACCCTAACCTTACATAACCTACCGTTAGATTGGACCATGTAAGGTTACCTAAAATAAACTAACTTAACCTAAAAATTGTTTTCTCTATACACATTTTTCATTAATGAACTATACCTCCAAAATCAATATTTTGCCCGGTAAACGACGAGTAGTGAATCTTGATTACTTACCCTCCGACGTGTGTGAACGTTTTACCAATGGTTTTACTGCATATCATAGACACGTAGTGTCGCAGTAACCTTGTTCTGGCTGGTACAGTCATATGAGACACGTCTTTCTACAAAGACGCGCTGCCAATTACAATGAAGCACAGCCACAGATGTGCACGTAAGGCACTGAGACAAGTTGATGCAGTCTAATATCTCCTCGAGTCTAGTTTACTCCTAATATCCCTGTTTCTACACAGGTTACGCTCTCTACAATTAGAGTACAGGCACACTCACTGAGAAGGGTACTGAGTGTGGTGTGGTGTGGTGTAGTAGGTTGCTGTGCAAAGGTACTGAAGATGTAAACAAATATGTGCACATAAGCTTGAGTGAGATAGTGTGTGTAAAACATACATAGACCAAATTCTCAATACTGATACTGTAGAAACCAAACTTTACACACAAAACATTGAATGGGAATAAAATAAATATTTCAATTAAAAATAATCAGTGTAATTGCTGAACTGATAAATGTAGGAATGTACTGAGGAAATACTGACTGGTTAGCCAAAATTCAACAACGTAACACTCAAGACAAAATAGCATTAAAATTACTTTACACCTTGATAACATCAAATTAAGTTCTCAGGGATTAGCATGTCCTTAAACAAAACCTTTGCAAAATTACATTTCCGGCTGCTCTTATTTTGATATTCACAAATTCAGAACCTCTGGGTCCAGGGAAAGTTAACACTCACGAATCTAGGAAACTATATACATTAACCATATATATGATTAATGTCTCAGTTTGAATAATTTAAAAAAATGTCTTCAACCATCTTACTCGTTTAAAATCAAAATAATTAACTTCAGTCTAGGTCACGGTCGTAGATGAACAGGTCTGGACACTCGCCTGGAAACTTGACCCCCTTGTTGTTTGGCTGTAGTTCACTAAGTTCACGACAATGCTATAGGTTTTTGGCGCTGCTGTTAGGGCGGTCGGCTCAAATTCCGCCCACTTCCTCCCCACTAAGATAAACAATTTATCAATACGTATTTTTTATCAATTTATGAAATACTTCATTCGTTCACAAATTTAAGAAAAGGCTCCATCGATCTTTATTTACTTTATAAATTTAACAATGGAAAAAAGTGTACGGAGTTTGAGTCTGACCACCCGGAAAACAGCGCCAAAAAGTACGACATTCTCGGTAACTTGACGAACTACAGCCAAACAACAAGGTGGTTAAGCAAAATACATTGGCAGATAGGCGAGTGTCCAGACCTGTTCTTCTACGACCGTGGTCTAGGTTATTTAGCTATCAGAAAAGAAAGTTTCGTCAGGCGCAAACGAAAAGCCATTACAAGCTGTACTTAGCTGAATCCAAAATGTCTAAGTAAAATCCCCTTCATTTCTTGAAGTTCACTGAAAATTACTTATTCTTATTTTGCCCTACAGCTCGGCCCTCTATTTTCACGACCGGCTGGCCTAGCAAATTAACTACAAATTGATGGCAATAAATAATTCCTGTCATTTAGGATGGGCCCTTATATTTAAGATTTAAACGGGCATCCAAATCACGCACACACACCTTCCTTAAACGCCACCAAAAATCTCCTGGGTTCACCTAGGCTTCCGCAAGGACTCCAAAAAGCCTTTCCTTCAAAAATAAAAAATTTAAATTTAAAAACATTTTATAGATAACATGTAAATAAAATTACCGTTAAAATATTTATCGAACATAAATTAAGGACTAATTCCGATTCAAATTGTAATACATAAATAGTAATTATAAATTTGAATATCAATAATTAGTCAAATTGCACGACTCGTGGTCGGCATAGAACCATTCTAACATATCTTATTATGCTTAAGTCGGGGCCGTTAAAATTACGTTAATACATTCAAAATAGCTTTAGAAATCATTAATCATCCTGAAAATCAATTTAAATTGGTTCAAAACTGTTTCTGTGACATCAAAAAAATACTGTCAATATTATTACTATTATTACACATACTCCATATGTCACAGCAGAAATATTTGCGCGAAACTCAGCGGTCCTTAGAAGTTGTTGACTGTCTGATTGTTCCTACGACAATCTGTTCTGTAGAAGTAACAATATGTTCTGTAAAAGGAAATCGTTAGCTTAGTGCAACAACTAGGTGATTTAATTTTTCAAACTCTCTGCAGATGTCAACACTGATTGTTCCTATCGGCATGTATGCAATTACAAATGTGTTAATTAGGAGTACTGTAGCAACACAAATATTCATTTCAACAAACAAATGTGTATGTGACAACAGCAATTGTCATCGTTACAAGTAGATATCTCCAGCTACCTAGTTATCAAGTTGTAGCATTAAGCCCTCGAAATTATCTTAGGTCTTCCTACAGAACATGCTATTTTGGAAACAAACCAGATAAATTAGTCAATAAAACTAGACTGCTGTCCCTAGGCTAACAGAATATTTGTGCCTACAGCGTACAGTATACCAGTGACGTGAGCGACTATAGGTCCTATCTCAGCCATACGTGGACCCACGCCGGAGTCCAGATGGCCGTGATAACAACAATTTCTTCCTCATACTCGTGTGTTCACAGGACTGACATTTACGCAGGGGGGACCAGTGCCGTGCGGAAGTCCAAAGCGCCGGTACACCGAATGTTGTAGATATCACACTTCCGATAAAATAGAGACAACAGTCGTGTTTGTTTGCCGGCTCTGTATGACTGTTCCTACAACAACCGTTCTGTAGAAGAACCGATATGTTCTGTAAAACAAATTTGTTCTCTGCTCCTCTTACATAAATTGCTGCACGAACAAGCCAGACAGTACCGAGAGCCAAATACGACGGCTGTACACATTTCAACACAAGTATGTTAACTACAACTTCCCGTTCAGTGCAACACGACAACTCTTTGCGAAGTTGCGAGCACGCGGAAGGTCTTCTAGAGATCACTACGTACGGAACCGCCTAAAGAGTCGAATTAAGGATTTACGAAAAGTAACCTACTAGAGTAGTTACCAGGTTTTCTCAATCACCAGAGGTTAACCAGGTTGTAACTACGGAGAGGGAACAGACAGCGTACATCAGTTACAAACCATCCTAGGCTTCGGCACACGTGATTTCGGCCAACCACGGATAAACCGAAATCAGGATGGCCGGTCCGGAAATCTAACACTCTGGTCCTCCCGAATGAGTGTTAATGTATCTAAACAATAAAATAATATCGTATGTGGAAGGCACGCGAGGTTCAGGGTACCACACTCTTAACTTCAGATTTATTACTGGGCGTCCGTAGATTTATGTTGCCCTGTAGGATACCATGAGATGATGCCCTACAGTGGATAGGCCCCGCCGAAATTAGAAGGAAAACCCCTAGCGACATCGTCTAGCACGATTCCGACATTGGAAAATCCGGGGTCTAATCACGCAGGGACTCGAACCCGGATCGCCTTGGACGACCAATTGCCGACGCATAATGTAAACTCGTGATGGTCGCGAGGAGAGCAGAGTTTCCAAAGTCTGCACAAACGCGATACACAACATCAAGGAACCAGAATCCTTGGAAGGGGGGATGTAAAAGGGCCACACTTGGCTCAGCGGTATTGATTTCCCCGCGCTGACGTCACCAGTCGCTGGAGCTGTATGGATCTTCCGGGGCAGACACAAGAGCAGCGCAAGGCGAGACAACACGGTCGTTACACTTGCTTTCTTCCGCAGCAGCAAGGCGAGTCCATTGCTCTCAGAGGAAGATGGGAAGTGGAGCAGGCCACCTATTCTCTTAACTACTTCACGCCGTGTTCCAACCGGCACTTTTTCTTAACAAAACGGTCGTGTGACACGATTTCGTGCACAAAATAAGTGACGTATTTTGGTCGTTTGTGTTTAGTGTTTCGTCATCTACCGAAGATTACAAATTACCAATTACTAAATGCAAACCCCCAAATCACCGCCATACTACAATACGTAGGGAAATAATATATCCTAATAATATATCCTATATATTCGAGACGCCTGCCCCAAGTTTGTTTCAGTGCTTTACGTACACATATGCAGTTCTGCTTCATGGTTATTGGCTGCGTGTCTATGTGAAGAGCCGCATCGTATTTTGAATGAGCCAATTACAATAAAGTTCCCGCAACACCACACGTCTTGTGATTTGCCGGTAGAATACCAAGGCTCGAGACAATTAAAATATCCAATCACTGACCACGAAGAAGAACTGCAGATGTGCTTATCCATAGTTTCTTAACTATAGTTAACTAAGTAAAACTATCAGTAAACTTCTGTCAAATTCTATAACCAACTAGCTGCGGGCCGTGGCTATGCCCGTGTGTAATTTTTGAAGGAAAACGATAGCTTATCGTGTTAATGAGATATTGAGAATATCGCAGAAAAAATAAAGACCTTATATCCCCAAACCATAACGATACTTCACCAGGTTTATGGGATATCTGGAAAATTCACCCTAAAACTAACATACTTCAAATATAAAATAAAATATTTTTCTTTGTTTACGTTTCTTCACTGTACAAATTTTAAAAATAGTGCAATAAAACTACGAAGTTATACAAAAGACGGAAAAAATGTGTCACTGATATAATTTCTAATACATTTATCTGTTTGAAAAAAAAAAGCAAACTGCGTATTTAAGACTGATCCTGCAGCAAGACTGGCGCGGGAAATCCGCCAGGCAGCGCGGGCGTCTCCAAAACCACAGCAGTACTAAATAGCGCCAAGATGTCTACACGCGCACGCTGGGAGGCAGACGGAGGATGACGGTTGGCGCACACAGTGTTGCCAGTAGAGAGTGGCGGCACAGGGTCAGGGCAGTATTATCAGCGGTAACTTGAGACGACAACACTTGAGCTGTTCTATCAGTTACACTCCTCTGGCCGCTCTTCTTCAGATTATATCCTCCGCTGTACAGCAGACACATGCGTGCGGTGTATTAACTGAAACTCATGTTTACCGACAAACGAATAACTTGTAGGTTTCAGTAGGCTACCAGATTACTTCCTTTCAATTAGTACTATTTTTTTTCAAGCACGAAACACCGATCTTTGCTAAATGTCTCCCTGCAGAATCACTAGATATATCAAACCAAGGAAAATTTTCAAAAGTAACTATTTAACATATTACAGTGAGTGTGACATTAAATGAAAAAAAAATTGTATTGTCAACTACAACCATTGTATATTTCGAATTGGAACAAGTATTTAAATTATGAGTTAATGTAAATTATCTTGTACACAGTAACACATACACATACTGCTGACAGATGACACTAAAACACAAATTTATTTTAACCTACGAACTTTACAATTAGTTTCAATCAAATATCTGATTTTATAGTTTTGTGGTAAAAGTGTAGCACCACCAGAAATGGCCTTAAAAATTATTATATTGCTATAATGTTATTTATAACTTGTATTATGAGAGTGAGTGTGACGGTGAAGTCGTAACAGAAGAATATATTAAGGTTTATGAGAAAGTATTATCTATGTGTTGAGTAAGCAAACAAATATGTAGCCTGTTGCTGAAGTTGTTGTTGGGGTTAATGAGAAAATTATTTAATCAACAAACTCTTTTGTAATTGCTATGAACGGGAATAATTCGCGGGTTCACTGACTTGTAGGCTAGCCTCCAAGAATATATGTCTGCTCAAGAAGACAGCAGATGCTCATGGCTGCTCACTGATAACAGTGATATGGGCCTTCGTTTAGTTTTGTTGTTATTGGCTCAGCGACTTGCAGGAAGTGTCATAAGAGTCGAGGGCCAATTGCGAAACTAACACTAACTTAAAGTAGTTGCAATTATTGCTTGTCCCCAAAAGAAAACGCGCATTTTTAAGGTTACTAGTAATTGATATTTATTTATTCAGAGTAAACAAGCAGCGGTGAAATGAAGTACTTGATATACAATGTTATTAAACCACAAAAACTGAAATCACTTGAACTGTACTGACATGGAACTGGTATTCTGTAACATAATTTCCATGCATTCTGGTAATACACAACGATTTGGCACCACGAAACTGATTGGAATTACATGCTATTTCACAAGAAAATAGACACAAAAAACATAGCTGAACACATAGTAATGTAGAATGTTATACAAATTGAGAATATCGAATTCTAATTTATAATAAGGCTGAACACAGCAATTCAGATAACTAAACAGCAACAGTTGATTTTTTCATAAAATTCTTCATTTGAAAAAAAAACACTAAGCAAATCAAGCAAAATGAAGCTCTCCGTAAACATCTGAATACAATTTTAATGCATTCTGGTTAAATAAAACGACATGGAAATACATGATAGTTAACAACAGAGAGGATATACTATATCGTCATCACGCAATTCATTTAGTAAAATTTCACCAATTTAGATTATAATATTACAATTATTATAACAAAATAGGAACAGTATATTACTAAATACTAGTTAGTCAGAAGATTGCAAATACAGTAACTAAATAGCAACTTTAGAATTAATTTGGTGTTAAATTGACCATGAAAAATCGTTGTTTAAAGAACAAAGTTATTTTGAGTTTGAAATATTTTCATATAGTAATTTTGTTTAATGTACTGCAGTTCGTGAATGAATATATTTTTGTACACAGTTTACAAGTTTGGAACACTTAATTTTGATAAGTCACAAAAAAAACTTTATTATAAAAATCCTTAAAACTAAGACATAATAACCATTTGTGTGACCTCTAAAATCAAAATCATTTCAAATATAACATGTAACATACTTTACGTTGATTTTCATATAAATTCCATGCATTCTTGTTATGTACGACTTTGAATTATAGGATAGTTCACAATAGAGCAGAATATTACAGTTAGGTATAGGCTATATATCAATATCATTGAACATCACACAAATGAGAATTTTGTATACATTATCATTCAAATAACTAAGCAGTAACATTATTTTTATGGTAATGTTATCATTACAATAATCAAACAACGACATAACTAAGCCCTAAATTTTCATACTGACCATAATTTCCACGCACTCAGGTTACGTATGGAGACATAGCATAAAACTACAGGATAGTTCACAACAAAGCAGAAGATCAAAATAAAGTAAACTGTACATAAACATCACAAAGTTTGTTAGAGAACAGCAATATGTTTACTCCAACTATTAACAAAGCTTTTTCTCGAGCTTCTGAGATATACTCCGGTTCTCTGTTTCTTAATTTCCTAGGTATTTTGCCATCTACTATTTCAGGAAGCTTGCAGGCAAAATAAAATGTCGTAAACATTGTAACATTTGTTCTTCCTAGAGTGCAACATCACGCACATTCCTCTCAACAAAAAAAGTCAACAGGAGAATGAACAACAAAGTCACAGAATGATCTTTTCGCAATGTTCAGCTGCCCCTGCACCTGGAAATAATAATCATGGTTTCTTTTCAGTTGCAAAACACCGTTCTTATTTAATTCCACGTATATGTTGCCCTTTTCACTGGCTACATCTCGCAAGTCCTTGTGCCGATTTTGGGAATGAATTTAATTTCCACTATTCCATCATCATCAATTAGTCCATTTGGACTTGCACCGAGATGGGGTTCACTTTAGTGGACAAATAGAACATATTTGGTCACTGTTATACACCTCATATCTTCATGTATAATGTTGGTTTTTTCTTTATTTACTCTGCCATATACTACTGCTTCAGAATATAATTCTTTTAAGTATAAAATTTTCTTCACAAGGTTGTGACACAGAGTTATTTTTTTCTCTTCACAACATGACCAATTTTTGATGCTGTAAGTCTGTTCATTCGTACAGAACGCCACAGTTCATTTTGATGTTGTCCATGTGTTTGTCTCTCTAAGTTTATTCTTTCCTGTTGCGTATTCACCTCTTCCGTTAATTTAGGAAGTAGCTCTTCACTCTTCATTTCCGTTTCTGAATTATTTACGTCTAGTGGTGCATCTTGAATGCCGTAGTTCATATCTGATTGCGACCTGTCACCTTTCTTTTCTTTCTTGGGAGGTTCCTCAATGGGATAGTTCAGTGCCCTCGTGGAGTTCGACTTCTTCCGTTTATCCAACTGCAATTAAATTTTAATATTTTTCCAGGACTACGGCCAGTCAACTTCTTCCACGGACTGAAATGCCATGCTTGACTTTTCACGTGACTTTGAGCTGCACCAAGACATCGCCTACGATAGCTGCCACGATTCGTGAAATTAATTATCTTCGCCCCTGAAAACTTGCAAACTAGTCCCATATATATTCCTGCTTGATTACTAGTGTAATTGAATTTCGGGTATTCTGCTTTTTTCACTAGCGGATCAACGGCTTTTAATACTTCAGCCAGCAAACCACTCTTCTCCGCATCACCTGTAGAGTTTCTTTCTTCTTAGCGAGTACAAAAGCTATCTCTGCAGTTAGTATGTGTACCGAAAACATGAATCGGCGCATTCCTGATGTCTTGTCGTACTTGCTCTACACTTCCGGTTTTATTGCATTCCTTAGTAGTAACACGAACTCCTTTTACAAACCTTTCTATTCTGGTGAAACACGATAATCGCACACCTTCACTTGTAATATGCAGCTCTGTTAGAAGACATCTGCTCTCCAAAGTCATTCTTGCATCTTTCGCTAGTCTGTGCAGTTTGCTGCTTAAACATTCAAGTTTAATTACGTATCTGTGACCAGATTTAACAAGTTTTGCATGAACAGTGGAGTCACCATCCCCAATATAGTAACGATAGAGTAAACCATACTTGTCCACACTTTGGGAAAACCCATCAAGTATAGCTTGTGCTGCCATACCTATAGATGAACCTTTGTAACTCAAGTAGCATTTATGTGCAGGAGGAGATAAACTTTGTGACCTAGCTTGAGCACAGATGGAACAAAATTTATTCTTCACTTCCATGTGAAGAAGTTTCTTGGTTTCTAGTCCAGTGATAACAGCCTGCCGAGCATTACGTTCGGCGTAAATCAACACTAACATTAAATTAAATACATAACATCAAGGGGAACATAACCAGCCATTTTGCAAAGTGGATCTTATACTTACGATTTTACTTAAAAGCTTTCTGTGATGTTTTCGACATCAACAAGGCTGAGGACATAGTTCAGTGCACTGTATTCAGGTGGTATAACTTGACCATTGTTGCTTATACTATACTCTCGCTATTCGCATAGAAAACGATTTGCATGTTCTGGGAGATTACCAAGCAAAATTAAAAAATGTATTTGTGTAACAATCTGGTTTTGGTTAAGAAGAAAAAGTCTGTGTCTAATCAGGCGGAAAATGTACATAAATTGCATTGTACCGAATTCACAAGAAAGTTAAGAATTCGAAGATGGCAAGTACTGATCCCTTTATAAGCAAAATATAATTGATTGTATGTTTTTGTCATGTTTTTATAAAATTTTCATAAACTTTTACTAAAACCAATTATACTGCTTACTTTATTTGTATGCGATTAAAAATTCAAAACGGCTTTAACAACTGTGTTTACTATTTATATGCTAGATGTGAAAATATGTAGACCACCTGCAAATTACAGAAACTTTTTATTGGTAAATAGTAATTGGCTACACTGTTCCTGATTTTGCGCTGAATGTATACCCTTATGATCTTTGTGACCATCCGGCATAGCCGATCACAGAAATTTAAGGAATGCCGTTCAACACATGTCCCTTTCTTACAGCAATTCGTTTCTCTTCTTCCGCCACTTGTTTCACTGCAGTATTAATCTATTTTCCCCAAACCTACAGAATAAATAGTTTTGTTTAAAATGTTTTTATATTTTACTTTACTTTACTTTCAACATCTCATCATTGCGAAGGACACGCACAATATTAGGCTACTTTTGGGGTTTTATGCTAGCCCCTATTACAGTTTCGATTCGCTTGAAATAATCATCAAATTTGTAGCATAATAAATTATATGACATTTTAGTGATTAAGGTGCGCCAATTCATGTAACACGGATTGCGACAGGCATAGTATTTGGCGCAATGACTACACCTAAAACATAACTTTGTTGTGACGAGGCTAGAACAATATTTTCGACTACTAAATTAGTTACAAAGTGGGTTTGTAAATACAAACTTTTAAAAAGGCCTGTATTGTACCGAGCACATGAAATAGTATTAGTTTATTACAAGTAGTACGAAAAGTACTTATACATCACTAGTCTCTCTCGAAATTTTAGTGTCATTAAGCCAATTTCTCGTTTATTTATCATCATTTGTGACACATATTATACATTCCGGTTGGATTGTTTGAAAACTATATTTTTATTTTACATAACCAATCCCCCTTTATATATATATATATATATATATATATATATATATATATATATATATATATATATATATATATATATATATATATATATATATATATATATATATATATATATATAGAAAATGTGTCGGGATGCAACGCCTGGTAAACTACATTTTCATTACAAGACAAATAATATAAATATAGTTCACATAAGGTGGTTTAGTAATTGATTTTTCAATTTTAACGAAGTGTTTATGTAAATACGGAAAGTGACTTTTTTGTCAACCGTATAAAGAAAACCTTTTATGAGGTTTTTAGTCAGCAATAATTCAAGTGTATTGCTATACGCACCTCTTCTATTATTATTTTTTTTTTTTTGTTTGCTGTAGGATTTCCTTTCATTCATCATTAGAACGTCAAGAACTGACAAAAATTCTTCCGTTTGGGAATATCCATTTCCAGCAGCCACAGTCCCCCATACTAATGCGAAATTTACATTATCTAAGGAATCGGGAGGTTCAGAAGTGACGATAAACTTGTGTCCACAGTTTTCACAGTGATAATGCCAGGAACAGGCTACACCTGCCATTGTTTTTTAATGAAGTTTGTAATCACCCATTGTACAGTATAGAAGATATTTGCCAATTTTCTTCATTTCTTTCTTAACATGGGCAATATCAATAATTCTTCTGCCGTGTATTTCGAAGGTTTTATTTTCTGTACTTTCCCCTTTAACTATTGAATTGGGAAATAAGTTTGGATCTGACCCCCAATCATTGTTATGCTGAATGTCACCTTCCTGAGCTATCGAGACTTAAACTTCATCACTGAAATAAATAAATAAAAACAAATATATGTAACACATAATTTGAGGTAAAGTACCCGATACTCGTCAATGTACCAAAGCTCGAAAAAAAAATCTATAAAAAAATTAGCCATTCAATATATCGATTGCGTCTAGAGCGCACAATTATGTACGGAATGTGAGCTTCAACTTGCAGCCGTGGGCGGCTGTATATTTGTTTACAAGCTGGAAATTGTTTTGTCTTGTCCTGCGCAACTGTCGCCGAAATCGGCAGTTCGTACTGGTTTCAGGTAAGCAACTTCGTTCATGGCATAAGGTTTATGCTGTGCATTGTCGATTTATTATGGATTCCGGTTGTTCCGATAGCTCAAGAATATGTCGCTTAGCAACCTGAACTACAGTTTCTTACAAAATATTGTCATTTAAGTTTAACCCTGGATGAGTAAGGCGGGGTGCAGCCGCACCCCACTATATTTTTCTTCTTCTGTGCTTATACGAATCTGGGGTAACAGACAATTTTAGCGTACCCTAAGACTCGTACATTGATCAAGAATACCAAGCATGTTAAAAATATATTTTTTTTTTCAATCGTAAGGAATAGTGAAATGTAATATATTTTACGTAATTTTAATAAATGTTAAAATAGCAATTTTTGAAAGATTAAAAGGCGTTTCTGTTAACAGTATTATTGCTTGTGACATACATTATTGCACCGCAATGTCCATCTTCGGGAGTTATTTACATGAATATCGTAATAAAATGTATTGAAATAGTAATATTTTTAATATAATGACACACTTAGAATAAAAGGATACTTTAAATTGTGTATACGACCTTTTATTTTGTTACAAATTAAGCAAAACATCTCGCGCAATGTAAACTCAAGTGCCCGAACCGACCATATTGGAATTTATTTACTAGAACATCACAATGAATTTCATTGGAATAGTAATATTTTTTTAATAGAAAGGCTCATTATGAAAAAATGGATAACCTGGAAGGTCATGTACGATTTTTTTTTATCTCAAAGTAAATCATAAACGAGAAAAATTACGGTATCGCTTAAAATCTTATTGCTGCGATAGGCCTACCGCAAAATATTTTTACTGAAATCGTAATAAGTACATTAAAAACAACAATCGGGAGTTTACTGTATTCTAAAATCACAATATCATATTTTCCTAGGTATACAATATAATAATATACGGAATAATTTTAAATAAATAAACCTCGAGACTAGAGAATAGGTCTTCGAGCCCAGGAACACACGACCAGGGCTTGAAAAAGCACTGTTCAGTGAACGTCCGGCTACTTCTCAGTTCAGATGAAAGTTTACACTACCCGCCTGCACGCCGCTCAACTCGCCGAGGGCTGCTTATCGCACCAAGGGCAGCTGCTCGCCGCGCGACAAGTAGGTATGACAACACTGCACGCTCTTACTCATGTTTCCTAGGTCAACGGCACATCCTGCAGTCGAGCACGTCGCTTCAGCGGCCGTCTTCCGTGCAACACTGGCATGCTATTTACAATTTGCTAATTTGTGAGTAAACTATTAATTATAGATAGGTGCCCTCGCGGACTTATTTATTCTACTCAGCAAAAGAAACCGTGTTATATGCGCAGTAGTCATGCAGTCAGAACAGCCTGTTTTTTAAAGGCTTTTCTAGCTTTTCCAAGAATTTAAACATACCAAAAAATTACTTTATAAATGAGGTTTTAATTTTCTGGACATTTAGCACTATTTCTGTTATTCCACAGAAGAAAATGCAGTTTGAATGACCGTTCTAAATAATAAACACCCAAAGTTGTGCGAATCTGATTTTTAACATTGAAGGCCCTATGACCCCCTTCGTGGAGGAACAGCCTTAAACACTAAGCACGCGAATACAAATGAGTTTTGGGGTATCTCAAAATGGTTAAAACATGTTTTTTCAAAATGATTTACATACGAAAATGCCAATGTGACTTGTTAAACACAAACATAGAAGCATTCATAAGACATTATGCGATGCTTCACTAAATAAATTATAGGGTTGCTGTTAAAAATCGTAGGAAAAAGAATCCTACGAAAATACGGTTGGCCTGTTGATTGCTCCACGCACTCTTGTGGTGTAATTATTGAAGCAGAAACCAATGCCGCCCATATTGCGTCCCAGTTTGTCTCTTCAGTGGGTTACAAAGCGTCAAGCGAGGACTTCTCTAATGCGCTCGCAAGATATTGTAACAAGTTTGAGCACAAACTTTACATGTGAGCAATTCTCATGAGTTATTTGGGATAGAGGTCTTATAATTAGAAATAAAAGAGTTAAATTAAGTACTGGATTTAATAGCTCACAAAGCTACAAAATACACACAACAGTAATCAACTATAACTCACACAATACAATTAGTTATGCACACAATTACTCCAGTGTCACAGACATGTTAATTAGCTTGTACAAATAAAGCACAAAAAAAGTATACCATCAATTAATTAAAAATTACAAATCACAATAAAATTCAGTCATATATCCAATCAACAGGCTTTCAAATGGGGACAGTGTACAACCTTAACAGTCCGAAGTGGTGATGGCTCACCATGTGCTGCGCAGCACCCTGAGTGCACCGCTGTCTTCACTCTTGAGGTCTTCGGTTCGACTCCCGTCGCGCACCTCCTCTTCGTCTGCCAGACCGCAGTAGAAGTCCTCCTGTTTCGCCCAACACTGCTCTGAAGGTAGCCGCCTGCCGCCTCACAGTAGACTCTGATGTCACCAAGATGTCTTCACCAGTCTCTCTCCACAGGCGTAACACCTTCCTCTAGCACTACCAATAGCGAACTCGAACTCAAATGTGCCGATTCTGCGCTTTTATACTAGGCAGGACAGTCGGGTATTCCTCGCATTTCAGGGTCTAAAAACAGACATTGCATCATGTTTCTGACATGATTTTAGTCATGTAGGCCGCCCCCGAAGAGTTAAAGCGCAGTTGGGACAGGTATCTATGACATAGTTTCGGCGGGATTCCCACCACGAGACACCCGGGCTTTGAGTCATGGGCCAGCCCACAAAGTGTTACGAAACAGCCGCAGACCGCCGGCCTCCAGGTCCATGGCACGCAACACTGCCCCCTCCTTAAGTCTGTTCGTCCCGAACAGACACAACAGCCTCAGGTCCATCGTAGAGGGCCAATCTGTCGATGTGTACAACTTTAGGTCCTCTCGCCCTAGAGCCTCGACGAACAATCCGAAACACAACGTCATTGATCTTCTTCACTATTTCATAAGGGCCTTCCCAACTCTTCTGCAGCTTGGGACAATACCCCTTCTTTCTCTGAGGGTTGTACAACCACACCAGTTGTTCTTCTTGGAATGTTTCATCTTGTGCATTCCTATCGTAGCGAGTCTTCATCCTGTCGGTGTTGATCCTAAGGTGTCGTCGGGCGAAGTTGTGCGTGTGAACCTACTTGCGACGTAATTCGCTGGCATACACTGGGGATGCAATCTGGTCTTCCTCCGCCGGTCGTCCGAACATCAGGTCGCTCGGGAGACCGAGCTCTCTTCCAAACAGCATCCTTGCTGTAGTAACCTTAGTTGCTTCATGGATGGCAGAGCGGTAAGATAGCAGAAACAGTGGTACTTTGGAGTCCCAATCCTTTTGATTATCAGATACAAAGATAGATAGGTACTGCTCAAGTGTGCGAATTAGGCGTTCAACCATTCCATCAGACTGTGGATGTAGCGGAGTGGTTCGGGTCTTCTTTATACCCATTATCTTCATCACTTCTTGGAACAGGTTCGCTTCGAAATTCCGCCCTTGGTCCGAGTGATGCTCCAATGGCACCCCAAACTTTGAGAACACATGTTCGACCAGTGTATCAGCCACTGTGCTAGCTTCTTGATTCGGTATGGGAAGAACTTCTGGCCATTTGGTGAAGTAATCCTGCACCACCAGCAAGTACCGATTGTTTCTCTCGGTCATTGGCAAGGGACCCAAGATGTCGACCGCCATTCTCTCGCCATTCTCACGACCTCGGCCTCTGATCCTCTGACATTTCTTTGCGGCACAGTCGTCACACATTCGGCACCATCTATCGACATCTTCACGGCAATGAAGCCAGTAAAACCTCTCTCGAACCTTGTTGTGTGTCTTATTAATACCGAAATGACCACCTGACACAGAATTATGGAGCTCCTTCAGTACCTCTGGGACCTTGTTCTCTGGGAGGACCAACTGTAGGTGTTCATGTCTGCCATCTGCACTCTCCCAGTTCCGGTAGAGGACACCATTCTTCAAAACAAGTGAACTCCACTGTGCCCAATATGCCTTAGTTGTAGCACTCTTTTCAGATAGCTCCTGCCATTCTGGCCGGTGGTCCTGCTCTTTCCAGTCCAGTATTTGGCACAAGTCCGGGTCATTTCTTTGTTCTTCTCTTATCTTGTCATCAGTCTAGTAGCACTTCCCATTGGCCGTTGATGCATGGAGCATTGTTGTTCTGACATAGCGCACCCCTCCACTTTTCTCCTCTTGCCCTACACAATGGCGACAGTTGGAGTCACAAGGTCTGCGAGATAGTGCATCTGCATTATTGTGGGAGCGACCAGCACGATGTTGTATATCAAAGTTGTATTCTTGAAGGTGTTGTATCCATCGAGCTATTTGTCCTTCGGGATTCTTGAAGTTCAGTAGCCAGCGTAGAGCAGCATGATCTGTTCGCAGAGTAGTGTCTGCCATATAAGTAGTGGTGGAAATGTGATATGGACTTCACCATTGTCAATAGCTCCCTGCGAGTGACACAATAGTTTCTGTCTGGTTTCTGCAGCACTTTGCTGAAATATTCTAGAGGCTTCTCTACTCCATCTTGAACCTGGGATAGCACAGCACCGATGCCTACATCACTCGCATCTGTGTCCCATATAAACTCGCCTTCATTATCGGGGAAGCCCAAAACTGGAGGGGACATTAAAACTTATTTTAGTATTCTGAAAGAGGCTTAACATTCAGGTGTCCACAGGATCTTTCTTTTGGCTTCAGTAAGCTCATGTAGTGGCTTGGCAATCGTAGCAAATACATGTACAAATCGCCGATAATAAGCGCAGAGTCCAAGAAAGCTCCTCACCTGTGTCCTGTCTGTTGGTTGTGGCCAGTCTTTTATTGCCCTGGTTTTTTCTGGGTCAGTCTGGATTCCATCAGCTGATATCACATGCCCTAGGAAACTAACTTTCTTTTGGAACAGGTGGCACTTCTTGGGAACCAACTTCAGATTTGCAGCAGCCACTTTCTGGAACACGGAATCTAATCTGGTAAGGTGTTCTTCAAATGTTTTACCTGTGACCACAATATCATCTAAGTAAACTTGGCAAATATCTAGAGGTAGGATCTTTTCCATTAGTCGTTCGAAGGTAGCAGGGGCATTGCATAGCCCAAACGGCATTACTTTAAACTGTCAAGTTCCTTTCCCTTGCACAGAGAAGGCTGTCTTCTCCATGTCCTCTTGTGCCACCTCACATTACCAGTAGCCACTCCTCATGTCAAGTGTAAAGAACCATTGCGACCCTGTCAAGCTGTACAGGGTGTCATCAATCCGGGGGAGGGGGTAGCAGTCCTTTTTGGTCACATCATTCAGCCGGCGGTAATCCACGCAAAATCTTGTGGACCCATCTTTCTTCTTAACTAACACAACAGGTGATGACCAAGGGCTGACCGACGGCTCGATCACATCCAAGTACTTCATTTCTTTCAAGATGCCATCCACAGTCTCTTGTGTAGCCAGAGGTAGTCGTCTTGGGGGTTGCTTGATTGGCCTAGCTTCTCCTGTATCAATGTGATGTCGTGCAGCGGATGTTCTGCCAAGGTCAAGTGGCCCACATGAAAAAGTTCTCTTGTTTTTCTTCAGAAGTTCTGCCACAGCCTTTTCTTGTCTCCAGTTCAGGTTTTCTCCTGTTCTAGTCTGTAGTTCCTTGAGTGGTTCTGGCATAGGCCCATTAAGATCGCCTGACTTCATGGCTTCTTTGTCGGTTGTAGTTATTTGGGAGACTTGATTGCACACACCTATTATGGCCCCCTCCTCAAGCTGGATTGGCCTGTTTGACAAGTTAGCCATTCGAACAGGTAAATTTCCAGAACTCGGCGAAACCAATGTTCTTGCTACCACCACCTCATCAGGTAAGCTGCTTCCTTTTCTCATATGTTCGACTAGAGCTACATGCCGCACAAAATTGCCTCGACATCGGGCTGGGATTACAATCTCACTGGATGCTGGCATAACAGTTGTCTCACAACAGACCACTTGGCAGATGGTTGGCGAGGATAGTTCGCTTCGTGGCATCATTACCAGTTCTCGGTTACCGGTCCTTAGCACTCCCGACCGAATATCTATACAGCACTCTAACTTGCGCAACACATCCAGGCCCAATAAACATTCATCTTCTATGTTGGCTATGTACACTTCGTGCTCAATGCAGAGGTCACCCAACTTCAACTATACCTTTTTCTTCTCCTTCACTGGTGTGGTCTCGCCTGTCACTGTCGTCAGAAAGCTTTGTCTGTAATTATGGCCCCGTAACTGCTGGGGACAAGGCCCCAAGATGTCTGGTCTGACAACAGTAATGGTTGCTTAGTGTCTACAACCATATGGCAAGAAACATTATCCAGACTGCCCTCCACTAAGATGGCATTAAAATCTTGTTTCACTGAGCATACTCGAAGAAATACTGGGGCCTTAACTCCTGCAGCCACCGGCATTCGCCCCTTAAGACTGGTGCTTACATGTTTCCCGAGGGCTGGCCGGATCGGGCAGCCTCATCCTGCTCTTGGCTTCTGTTCTTCTGTAACCATCGTGGACACTGGCCTCTGAGGTGTCAGGGTTTTCCACATTCCCAACAGCTTGGTCACCCCTGTTGTTGAGGGTGGGTTGTAATCGGAGTGAATTTGTTCTTCATTGCATATATTGTGGCTTCCATTCTCTTCAGGATGTTCTCTAGGCTGTTGTCTCTCTCGTCGCCCGACAGTGCGACTGCCCGCACAGCACGCCGAGTTGATGGTCCTCTTGCAGATTCAACCTCCAGCGCTCTGGCCAGGGCATCTTGCATAGTCCTTGGGGCGGCCAGGCGCACTGCTTGGCGCACCTCTACATCGGAGATGGCATCGACGAAGAAGCCGACTGCTATGATATCTCTTCCCAGTTCTGGACAGCCCTCGAGTGACAAATGGGCGAGTCGCACAATGTCCTGCCACAATTCTTGTAGTGGCTCATCTGATATCTGGGTGCGGCTCCTTAGTTGGGCATGGTGGGCATGTCGTAAGTACTTGTCTCCAAAACGCAGCTCTAGGGCAGTAACTAATGTCGAGTATTCCAGACGTTGTTGTTCTGGAAGCGACTGGAGTATACTGAGGGAAGGTCCCCTCAGCACAGCTGCAAGGTAGTAGGCTCGTTGTTGGTCAGACCAACCATTTATGGTTGCCACAATCTCGAACTGGTTTTGGTACTCTCGCCACGGAGTCTGGCCATCGTAAGGAGCAGGCTTGACAGAAATCCCTTTTCCAATATTTGATGCAGGCACACTAGATACAGAAACATGTTGCAGCCCATTTTCTTCCTGGTTGTGAATCACACTACTACCTGGTTCAAACTTCGTGGTCTTCTCTTCGCTGCCTCCAGGTATTGATTCAGCAATGACCTTGTCTTCCCCGGTAACAAGATGGCTACCTTCTTGACGCTGACTAAGTTCTAGCAGCTGTTTTCTTATTTCACTTATTTGCTGTTCTACCTTATCATTTATGCTGTCTACCTTTGTGTCCATACTGCCAATCTTCTCGTTCATAGTGTCTATTTCCTGGTACACCATTTCTTTTACACTATCTACCTGCTTATTTACATTTTCATTTACACTGTATATTTTCTTATCTATATTTTCATTTACACTACCAATTTTACTATCAATATTTTCGTTTACACTATCTATTTTCTTATCTACATTTTCAATTTGCACATTTACATTTTCATTTACACAGTCAACAAGGCTACTAACATTTTCTATTTTCTTATCTATATTTGCATTTACAGAATTTATTGGCCACTTAATTGGCCACTCATTCCCTCAATGAGGGCCTTTAGTGCTTCTATTTCTGCAGACATGCTTCTTGTAAACATTCACATTTACAACTGAAATTTAAACCAAATTTATAAAGTGACTCAATTTAATTAAATAGTAATTATGTGTAATGATTTAATTTACAGAATTAATTATTGAATTTACTGTATGCCTCTATCCCACTTCTGACACCAGTGTTACAAGTTTGAGCACAAACTTTTCATGTGAGCAATTCCCATGAGTTCTTTGGGATAGAGGTCTTATAATTATAAATAAAAGAGTCAAATTAAGTACTGGATTTAATAGCTCACAAAGCTACGAAATACACAAAACAGTAATCAACTATAACTCTCACAACACAATTAGTTACGCACACAATTACTCCTGTGTCACAGACACATTAATTAGCTTGGACAATTAAAGCACAAAAAAAGTATACTATCAATTAATTAAAAATTACAAATCACAATAAAATTCAGTCATATATCCAATCAACAGGCTTTCAAATGGGGACAATGTACTACCTTATCAGTCCGAAGTGGTGATGGCTCTCCATGTGCTGCGCAGCATCCCGAGTGCACCGCTGTCTTCACTCTTGAGGTCTTCGGTTCGACTCCCGTCGCCAACCTTCTCTTCGTCTGTCAGCCCGCAGCAGCAGTCCTCTTGTTTCGCCCAACACTGCTCCGAAGGTAGCCGCCTGCCGCCTCACAGTAGACTCTGACGTCACCAAGATGTCTTCACCAGTCTCTCTCCACAGGCGTAGCACCTTCCTCTAGCACTACCAATAGCTAACTCGAACTCAAATGTGCCGATTCTGCGTTTTTATACTAGGCAAGACAGTCGGGTCTTCCCCGCATTTCAGGGTCTAAGAACAGACATTACATCATGTTTCTGACATGATTTTAGTCATGTAGGCCGCCCCCGAAGGGTTAAAGCGCAGTTGGGACAGGTATCTATGACGTAGTTTCGGCGGGATTCCCACCACGAGACACCCGGGCTTTGAGTCATGGGCCAGCCCACAAAGTGTTACGAAACAGCCGCAGACCGCCGGCCTCCAGGTACATGGCACGCA
>PNEQ01005886.1:0-48508 GCA_003012365.1 Medauroidea extradentata
AGTAATACAATTTAAAACAACACAGAATAAACATTAAAATTTAATTAATAATATGTTAAGAAAACTTTTTCGCCTTTATTTTCACTAAACTACAAGCAAATAACCTATTAAATTTAACATAACTGAATATATACATAGTAACTGCCAAGAAATACTTTTGGCCAGGTTTTACAGCGTTATACTCCTCTGTGCGGCGATAGGCATGTAATCCAAGCCGCGGGCAAGAGAAGTAAGATGTCAGCAGAGGAACAAACTAACATTTTAGTCTCACAGAAAGGGCGACCTTTCAGACGAGACCGAGCTTCGTCGTCATGGTTACAAAGTCTCCTTGCAAAATATAAACGAGGGTACATCATCACGGCTGAGGCGCCGTTGAATACAGCATCTCCTGGGAGCTGTAGCTTCTTCCACTCCAGACACGTCCTTCGTCACGCTCTAAGACCTCTTCTCCCGCATTTGCTTAAAAACCATCTCTCACCACCTTCCTAAAAAAAAACTAAGTTCATTCAGGTATAGAGGCACGTATTTCAAATGTTTCGTGTCAACCTGTTTCCTATGCACGTGTCCCTCTAAACATTGACTTATTTCCCCCCTCTGCATGTTTGTAATCAAACTCGTCGGAATCCTGGCCTGTTCTAAAATGTTCATTTTGTATATTTAATATTTACAATAATTAATTATTACTGCAGTAAATACGTAGCTCATTAGAACAAGAAGACAAAACTAAATTTTTATTTATTTTTTTCTGCAAAATCTGAACACACCAGAAACTAAGCGAAATTGTTTTGTTGGCATACCAAACATTACGGGTACATGAAATTGCAAATTTTATTAACTATCATTCAATGCGACATTTTAAAAAAATTACGTAGCGAATTCATATTTAAAAAAAAGTGTATAAAGCCGCTTGTGTGCCTAAATTTTTTCAAGGAACTTTCGTAAATCTGAGTTACGTAGTACCCACTGAAAAAAAAACGATGGTTTGATCAAACTGGCTTGACAAATAACAGTGGTTTGATATGTTTTGGAATTATTTAATTACAGGGAATCCCTTATTGGTGTAAGTAATTTTAGAGCAAAGTTTACGGCGACGAACCCAAACAAACCAGCATTTATTTTATTAAGAGTTTATTAAGTGACCCTATGCTTTAATGAAGTGTTTCTAAGAAGATACGAGTTTTGGGATATGTGTTTCGGGAGAGGCAGATGTGCTGGTTGGCCTGCAAGCTCTCCAGATCTCATTCCTCGAAAGACATGTACATGTGGGGCTATGTTAAAATGCTGGTGTCTCTCAACCACGTTGGTCCCACGGAATAAATGTACGTAGTTATATGCATAAGGGAACCAACAAAGTAATTTATTTGAAATAACCATACGAGGTAGAATACGGAGGTTAAAAATATGTCCTGGAAAAAGAACAAGTATTAAAATCAAAATATTTGAAGAAAAATAAGATCTCAGATAAAGTCGGTTACAAAAGTTTGTATGGATACAGTATACTTTCACCTCGAATAATTTCAATTCCAGTAAACTGTGTGTTGGTTCCTTTTTGCATAACTTCGCCCAAATGATCCGCTTGAAGTAATTAATTAATTGAGGGTAAAGGGGGAGTTACAGATAAGTGGACTCTTTACGAAATATATGCAGTGTAAGGTGGTAATATTGCACAAGTGAAATGAATGCAGTGAAGTAGGAAAAAGGAAGTCAAGGCATTGTTTTTAGTGTTGACACTATCAGTTCTCTGATTATTTCTAACAGACTGCGAAGGGCAAATGAATCCTTAGGGGCAAATCGAAGCACATTATTTACTACGCTACGTTTAAAGTTCAATAGCAATGCTTTTATTTTAGCGTAAGTTAAATAGAATTTATATTATAGTAACACATTTATCACTTTTATTCTCAGAATTTCATAAGAGCGAAAAATAATATAATTCATTGTGGCGACTGATGCCGAGCCGTAACATAATGTCATGTGTAGAGGTACGTAAATTTCGCAGATACATTCCAGGTCAGATTGAACGCCAATTATGTATACTTCATTGTCATGTCTGTGACTTGCTGGCGGCTGTTACGAAACGCGTTTGACTACAGCAAGCCAGTAGTAAATAACGAAATAATGCGAAGTGCTATCGTTTGCTACCAGCTTGTACGGTTATAAGCCAATAGATAATCGATTGTGGCCAGTGGATGTATAGGACTGACAAGTCTAGGCTGCTACCAGATGAATCCGCGAAATTGACGTACCTTTAGTCATGGCTAAGGTTAGTTCTACTACAGGTTATAAAGATCAATTTTAAAAGTTTGTCACGGGGAAAATTTCTGCCGCTTGAATTCTGGTATCAGTAAGGGGTGCAAACTGACCAATCACAGAGCTTTCTTGAATTTTAAGTTACATTAAGGTGATAATTTAAAACACGAAATTGGTTTATTTACTCTTTAAAATTTACTTAAATGACTTCTTTCATTTCAAAGCCTATTAACATTTAGTTTTACTACAGATTAGTATTTTTCTTGTGCCTTAGCGACAGCAGCGAAACTAGCGGCAGAAATTTTCCCTGCGCCAAACTCTCCCACAAGAAAACACATTTTCTTTCCAACCTGGACCGACTCCTTTCCTAGTCTTGTCCTAGTGTAAGTCATGTGTAACCGTATCTCGTCGTCATAGAAACGCAAAGCCTAATAAAAACACATAGTGATGGAAGCGCAGCCACAACGGCGGCGGCAGGTCGGCGAACTACAGCCCGCAACCTCGGGAACCGTATAGGTTTACATGAACGCTATTCGCGAGGACTTCCCTCGGGACACGCGCTTTCCCACAGTCGCTGCGGGACCCCACCATCCCGCGTTGCACGCAAAGCACGGGACTGAGAATTTCACCGCAATAATGGCGTAGGTCAACCGACATTCACAAATAACGGATTTAAAAAAAAAGACAACCAGCTCCCCCCCCCCCTCCTTCCAATTCCATGACCACAACCCTTGCCAGGACTCACTGCGGTTCCGAGTCCGCGGCAGAGTTCGAGCTTCAGAATTAGTAAGCTTTGTTCGGACTGGGAATTTATTCACGTGACATCAACTAGTTCTCTGGGGAACTACCTGAGTTAGATCAACTAAAAAACACTACACAGCAAGAACGGTGATTTCTTCACATCTAAAATGGATTCCACTGGCCCTGGTTCGACTATTGCTTACCACTAATTCTAATTCACTAGCGTGACGTAGCTCAAGGAGGAAGTTCACGGACAATTTTTATTGTTTTAAATTTTTTTTATATTAATACGCGAGGTGATTTATTTGTAGACATACGTAGCGACTTTTTTTTTTCACTGTAATGAAATTTTGTAGCTTTCATAGTTTTGTATTATAACATGTTATAGTCAAAATTTGTGTAAAGCGGTTTTATAGAAGAAAGGAAAAGCAACTTACTTACCGAAATGAAAAAATTCACACAGAAAGACAGTGCCACGTACTATGACAAGCCTTGTATAAAAACACACTGATTAGTTTCTTGTATTATTTTTAAATTGCAAATAAAATAAGCATTTTTTTTTTCAAATTCATAATTTTTAACACAAAAAAAATTCAGTGCGGTGTACATGTCGTGTAGCCTGTGACACAGTTATTCAGTGTGAAGTTTTTCATTTCGGTAAGTAAGTTGGGTTTTCTTCCTTGCATAAAACCGTTTTACACTAATTTTGTTTTTAACATGCTATAATACAAAACTATGAAAGCAAAAAAAAATTGCAGTAAAAAATAGTCACAATGTATGCCTAGAAAACAAAACATATCTCGTACAAACATAAAACTTCCAAAAACAATTAAAATTTTCCCCTTACCCCTTTTTACCCTTAAACAAAACCAACTACGTTTTTAACAAATATGTTTACGGAAAAAATATTAAAAACACCGATTACACACAAAATAAATTTACAGTGCATGATGATAATATTTTTATAAGTGTTCAAATTCAGCTCGTTAACATTAGTTTTCTTTTTCTACAATTCAAAACCGACTTAGTTAAAATAAAGCTTTTCTACTTCACACGGCGTCACAAAACATACAAATAAAACATAATCAGGAATTAAAGGGAAAAATCGATGACTTCACGGAACATCCCATGAAATCACAAGAAATTCTGCTGTTGAGAAAATAAACAAGAGTTCGGAATTTTCACGACGATTGCTGTACTGGCCTTTCACCTTGCAGTTGTACGAAATTATACGCAAACAAGTTAACACGCGTGTTCAGTTTATGATAGTTCGACGTGTATAGCACTTCACAGTCTGAACTAAATATTCCTGTATGTTGCCGAAACTCCAATCAAATAAATCACCACATGAGCCAAAGCTCCTGAAGTATGTTCCAAAGATACATCTCACGGAAATTCACTGCTTCATGCAGCTCGATGCTACGTCAGGCAGTTTGCAGATCGTCGTTCAATTTGTTTCCAAGGCCGACATCGTGGGATGACTCAGGCATCTACCATTTTACAAGTCACCTCGCTGTGTTAACAAACAGCATAGGTGCATCTTTCCATAAAGTAACACACTGCACATGACGTTATCCAATGTTCACAACCTCCAGATAATACTTGACGTCGTGTGCTTCTAAATTCAGGAACCTACTTTACGTAAGCCAGCTAAATTAACAATAACAGGTACACTAAGCATTTGGATTTTTGTATCCAGTCAACTAAAGGGCGCGGTTCACCTCAATTTTCAACGTCTTGTTTTTATTTTTTTTTTATTTGTACCAGATATTTCTTTTCTTATTTTACACATAAATTGATAGTCTTCCTCTTAGGAAATTTTTGTATTCCTCATAGTTTCTGCTTAATGAGTCGTAAACCTTAAAATATGCACTTTACGGTTTTATGTACGCCACTAAAAACAACTGACATACCAAACCGAAAAAAATTCACAGTTTATAACAGTGTTGTAGGCTATGATTTGACACACATAAAATAAAAAAAATATGAATACTTACATTTTGAAAAATTGTTGAAATTTTTAAATTTTCTTTTTAACATTCAGCATTTTTATTTAATACAAAAATATTAAATTTGTTGTTTTTATGTAAGTCAAATCATAGCCTACAACATTGTTGTACACGGTAAATTTTTTTTCGGTTTGGTATGTCGGTTGTTTTAGTGGCGTATTAAAAAACTAAGTTGAACAGCGCCCTTAAGACCTCGCTCTCTAGTTTAGCAGTGGTTTCGAAAATATTTTTTGTAACTCAAATTAATACATATATCAAAAAATTCCTTTGGCAGTTTTAACACTTATATATCAACGTTTGTATATGAATTTTTCTGTTGCAATATACTAAATTGATTTTTAGATTTTTGCCCCCGAAATAGTACACATTTTGTTGTGAAAGTAAGCCAAATTAAAGCAAATTAATTTTTGCATTACATTATTCTTAAAAACGCCCTGGCACTATTTAAATAGAAATTTCAAAAATATTGTCATGTAAAAGTTCAATAAACAACTAATGAGTGCGATGTCTTGACAGTGAATGTCAGCGCTTGTTTGGAGTGCGTTTTTTTTTTTGTAAATTAGCACACTGGGCACACGTGGTTAAAAAATTAACCTATTTCCCAAAACAAATCAACGCATTTTAGCGCTAGTGATGCGGCCACCTTAAGAATACGTGCGACATAAATTAATGCTTACCGCAGTGTATGAAATCTTCAATATAGAATAGAAAGCAAAAATAGTGAATTCTAAGAAGTAAAATTTGTCACCTTTATAATCAAAAGTTATGCCAGAGAAGTATTTCCTCTGAAGATGTTGCGATGACAAAATGTTGAACGTGTTTCATCGTAACGCAAGAGATTATGACGGGCAACAATTACTATGGGAAAATATTTTCTCACGATACCTACAAGTTTATACAACTATTATTTTTATATAATACCCTCCAAAAAATAAGACCATAACAATGACTGTCAGCGTTACTTCATGAGCGTAAAGCGGTAGCGTATATCTGGCACTTTAACTGCGTCGAAGCATGTTTGAAGAAAGCTTTATTTGACGAACCTGTTAAACATGTCCCAAACATGTTTACCTACGAAAATAAAACGGTGACGTGTTGGTACTTTCGAAACAGCATACACGCTATAAATATTATTTCAAAACCAGGCCGCAATTTTTCCGTTCGAGATAAAACATCATTTTACTCTAGGCAACCTCTGATTGGTCAAATTAGTAATATAAATACTTCAACTCATTAAGTAAAGGTTTTATTTTTGTTCTATTATGATATCACATGAAACACACGTTCACGAGTCGGAGTTCTGAAGTTTGTGTGAACTTGTAAAGTCCTTACCGCCTCATAAATACAGTCGCAGGTATAACCAATTTTGTAGTCATAGCGCGTAACATCATCCAGGTAAACACAGTGGCCACTATGCAAGTAATAATATGCAGTTTAACAATTTTCTGTTTGCCATGCACGAGCAATCTTAAAGGTAGTCGATCCAGATACGAGAATAACATACATCATCGCTAGAGATGTTGAAATTTCGCGAATTCAATTACTTGCGTGTTAGAATCAAATATCCTATGCATACTCAAGCCCTGTCTATTCGTTCATTGTCTGCTGTTCCACTGAGTAGCAGCTAGTGCACAAATAGTCGGGACTTGAGTATGCATAGGATAGGTAGAGACACTGGAAAATCGCGAAAATGTTTAAGATAGTCTCCAATAAACTGTAGTACATTAACCGTGACACGTGTGAACAGTTTTGGGACAAATCACACACGCTGTGTGTTCAAGCTGTACCGTTCTAACTGGGTTTGTTGAAGAGAGAAGCAATGCTTCATATAAACCATAGCCAATGTTGATACGAAACAGTCAGTGCTATATACAGCATGTTGGAACCTAGCAAATAGTCAACTATTCACGCGATTTTCCAGTGTCTCTATGCATAAGATATTTGATTATAACATGCAGGTCATTGAATTCGCGAAATGTCACCATCTCTAATCACTGCCTTTAGCAAGGGCTGCGGTGGCCGAATAGTCAAGACCATTCGCCTCCCACCAAGGCGATCCGTGTTCGATTCCCGGCGGGTTCGGTCCCAGGATTTTCGCATGTAGGAATCGTGCCGGATGATGCCGCTAGTCAGCGGAATTTCTCGGGGATCCCCCCACCACCCCTTCATTTCGGTGCTGCTCCATACTCACCTAATGTCACCCCTCACCCCGATGTTGAGTTCTGACTAAAATCACTCACTCATTTGACACTTTTCCGCGGCAAGCTGGCCTCTGTAAAATATTCAGCGATGATACGCTACATTGTTTACAGCTGATCTCTTTGGAATTGCATACACAGGATACGTCAAGACAATGCGTTTTTATTTTGTGTGGTGGTATTAAGTTGAAAATGTGTTTCATATTACTAAAAAGGCCGTATTTCAAGATTTTTTCGTTTCATCAGAAATTAAAAGATTCAGAAACACACGAGCTCACCGCAGATAAATGTAACCAAACGATGACTCTCCATATATAATGCCCTAAATGTCGAGATTTTCTGGAGCATGCACTGAAAAAAGAGTACTGTTGTAGGTACCATACTTTTGTTAAAACAGGTACAACAAAACAGTTTGGTTGTTGGTACTACTCCGGATAGCTCCTTCAACAATCTGTTTTGTAGCAGAAACTAAGAGCCTAGTTGCTTTTACAAACCAGATGGTAACTTCTACAAAACAGATTGTTGAAGGTATTGTCAAGAGTAGTACTAACAACCAAACTGTTTTGTTGTCCCTATTTTAACAAAACTATGGTACCTGCAACTATACTATTTTTTCAGCGTACATAGCAGTGTGTTTAGTTAACGTAGCCAAGTAAATTTTACATGCTATCATCACACACGCAACGTATGAATGAAACCATTGTTGAGCGAGCACTAGCGTTTTAATTTACCCAGGTAAACCAACCAAAATTTTCCTCAACAGTTGAAGGTTTCAGTTTCTGATGAAAATGAGTTGAATACACTTCTATGATTCAAGGCGTAAAAGACCAATGGTGACGGTTTGAAATTGTTTGTTTCACTAATTTACCACGTAATTTTTTGAAAGTTGTACCAGCAATTTGCGCTCAAGGCGACAGTTAGTCTACCTCACCTTTGAACATTAAATACCTTAATTTGTTTAAGGACATTGTCTACTATAGGAGCCTTGGGCGAGAACAAGAATAGGGGTTGGGTTTATATGTTATAATAAATTCGATGTCGAGCATATATATTCCATCATAGACCTTTTGGTTAATCTCGGAGCAACCCACATTGTTACAGAATCTTTTTTTTTTTTTTCAATACCCCGTCAACTATGTACCAGTAGCGTTATTTCATTCTGAAAACATATTCACAACACACACACACATTATATATATATATGTGTGTGTGTTTTATTTATACATGTGTATGTCTGCATAAAATTCCTTTACCAATATTTACCTTTATCTAGAAGCATAAAATGGCTTTTGTCCGAAAATGATACCGGGCAATTTGACTGAGCCCCACTGAATATCATTTTAACATGCAAATGTCTATCCTGAGCTGCGGGCATGCACAGCGCCTTTAAAAATAAAACCGACACGGAGGTCTTCAGCAGTTGTTATTCCTGCGCGAACGTAGAGTGTAAGATGTGAATACAGCGCCGATGGATCGCTACTCGACCTTGGGAAGCACATCTTATGGAGGGCGACCGAGACGCGCTAATTGCGGGCACAATCACGGAGAAGACTTGCTAGAACATCGCGGCCTGTCGCCACATTGGTCCTCGCTGCACCAGCATCCAACACCTTACCAGAGGTAAACATTGCTTACGTGTAATCTACTACAGGGTAGGGGTGTTCAAGTGCGATAAAATCATAATTTTATATTTTTATGAAATAATGTTAGTTTTGCAGATGGTACTTGTGAGCACATTACACTCTTACAAAACAATTTCACCTCTCATAGTTTTCTCATAACGGGGTGTCAAAGTCAAAATTTGCGTGTTCTGTTGCCATGCAAATAGTGAAAACCAACGGACCTACTTAAACAAAATAATTCACTGTAAACTTACATCCCATGAGATATGAAATAAAACATTCAAAAATCCACAACGTAATATTTTGCATTTTAAAAAAATCTAAAAAGTACAGGAAAAAAAGTTGCAAATCAAGCAATTTTTTAAAAAATAAAAATGTTCGTGGGATTTTTTCAAATGTTTTATTACGTAGCCCATAATATATTATTTCACAGTGAATTATTTCACGTACGAAAGTCAATTGTTTTTCACTATTTGCATGGCAGCAGAACATGCAAATTTTTACTTTGACGCACCGTTATGAGATAACTGCGCCAGCTAAAATTATTTGGTAAGAGGAAATTGCATTCACAAATATCGTCTAAAAAACTAACACTATTCCATATGCATATAAAATTATGACTTTATCGCACTTGAACACCCTTAAGGTGGGTTCACAACCGATAAAATAACAGTACTCACACAACATAGAGCTTACGCACAAGAACTGATTTCCATATATTCGAACCTCTTGATTCACAATTGCTCGAATCGGATGTGTGCGTAGAGATGCTGACATAGGACATAGTAACATTTCAATGTTGGTACAGTCCGTGAGCACTGCATAAAATTTCATTCAGCCGTTTTGTAATATGAAAACTTCCATGTAACTGAAAACCAGTGTAAACGTTTGAACATTCTCAAAAGTGAACATCTATTGATCCATTAAAATATATTTTTAATTAATTACAAGTTCTGCTGAATGCTCAGTTAATAGTGAACAGCCTATACGTAGAGACCTGAAAAATTCGCGTTTTCTTTTATGCGCAAGCTAGAATTCCAGCAACTACAGGTTTGTATCACGTTCACAATTGACCGTTGACTTACTCGACACTTCCTGGAAGTAGCTGAGCCGATAATAAAACTATAACAGAATACATGCCCATTTCACTGTCTGCACGATTTCACAAACATTCTTGGAGGCTAGCCTACAGTTCGATGAACCCGCGAATTTTTCCCGTCTCTACAGGCTATACGGACGCATTGGACAGCATCAGCAAAAATACGAACGAAACAAACCAAGAAAGCCATAAACGACCGCAGTCAACAAAGATACAAATAATTCCTATATAGGACACATAATGGAAACAAAAATAATAAGGAAAGACCTGAAAAATTCGTCTTTTCTTTTAGGAACACGCTACAATTCAAAATACTATAAGTTCGTGTTAACTTCGCAACTGGCTTTCGACTCTAATCCCGGAAGCAGGGGCGTCATTTGGGGCTACAGAGGGGGGGGGGGCAAATGCCCCCCCCCCTGGATTTGGAATTTTTGTGTATAAATTTATTAATTGTATTTTTAAATGTAAATAATGCTAACTTAAGGACATAAAACTGAAGTTTTATTATTAAAGTATCTAATTTATACATGCTTAATTAATAAAAAAGATGCAATAAGGTCACTGTCGTCAGAAAACAAAATCTTGCCCCCCCCCCCTGGAAAAACCTGAAATGACGCCCCTGCCCGGAAGTCGCTGAGCCAACAACAAAAAAGTAACTAAATGAAGGCCCATATCACAATGTTAACGAACAGTCAATAAGCAGCTATTGTCTGCAAGTACACATATGTTCTTGGAGACTAACCTACAGGTCACTGAACCCACGAATTTTTTCGGTATACGCTGTTCACTCAGCAGAACTTGTAATTACACTGTAAAAAAATTGAGGTAAATTTACTCTACATGTAATGGAAGCTAACTACCTCTAGAAGTGAGGGAAAATTCCTAAACACGTGACAAGGAAAGTTACTCAACTGGTAATGTAATTTTTCATTACATATTGGCGCAAGCCCTCTAGGACAATTTGACATAACGCGCGAGCGAAACTTCCGAGTGGTTTGCGTGGCGAATACACTACCTTGCGAAAATTTCCACACTTATTCGGAAATCAGATTTCCCTCTCAAGGTTGGGGAATATTAACATACGTATTATAAGTAACATTACTAACTTTTTTCACAGTGTAATTAAAAATATGTTTTATTGGACCAACAGATGTAAACCTAATAGAGTGTTGAAACGTTTACACTTGTTTTAGTTACACGGAAGTTTTCATGTTAAAAATAGTAAAGATGGCTGCAAAATGACCTAAAGAAAACATTCTGCAGTGCTCAGTTTATCGTGAACGGCCTATATCTAATAGTAAGACGATAAAAAGGAAACATCAAACAAACTAGAACCAAACGAGATGCCTGACAATAGGCGTATTTTAGCGGTTGGATTGGTCACAAGCTGTTAGCAAGCGTTTGCCGAATCTGTTTGCATTTACAAGAAATCGCTAAAATGCAATATTCAGTGAACATAAATGGCTACCACCATGGAGTTACGAAAGCTATTGCCTTATCAGGAATATAATTGGACTGTATCAAGGAAAATACTTCTTCACGAATACGTTTATTGGAAAATAGACTGTTTTCACTATTTTTTTACAGGTACGACATAATAAATTGTAGAAATAAATTTAATTATGCACCTGCATATGATGAAATATTAATATTGCATGCATCATTTTATTTTAAAATAGCTTAAGTTTCGTTCATATTTCACGTAAATACTGTTTGTTTTTATCTCAGATTTGTTCGAAACAAAACAGGAAATGAAAGTAAAGGTTAACATCCTGTGAACAAACCCTGTAACCGTCCTCCTGCCTCGGTTGCCAGAAACGTGCAAACACCCTCAGCCTGGTTGCGGCATGTTTGCAAACACCCTTGTACACAGGAGCGCTAAAATGCTCTGTTCATAGGTACCGCTACCAATTCAACCGCTAAAATACGCCGAATGGCAACAGTGATGGACGAATATCGACTGCAACAGAGATGGTCGTAGACAAAGGCTGGTGTCGGTTCCCGTCTTCAGGCACACGAACAATCTGAGGAACACCAGCAGGCTGACTATCAAAAAGATTTTTACTTTGAATTGTTTGTAGCTAACGATAATCTTAAACAATTGTACCGTAGTAATGTTGTGCACACGCGAGTATATATTCTTGCTGCCTGGAAACAAAGAACACACTCGAAATATGTACCCACGGCTGAGGGCCGCAAGTGAGGAAACTATACGGATGATACTGGCACGAGCACCAAGTGCCACATCGCCGCTATACACGAGCCACCGAATCGGCGTGGAGTATTCCCTTCGATAACTCGCCTGAACGTGAATTTAAGCGGTGATGTTGTATTTCTATTGAACGACACTGTGCAGTAAAGTACAATGCATGTATTTTAACTTTCGTTTATACCCAATTATTACATTCTGAGTTATAGAAGTCTGTAAAAGCCGTTTAGGATTATGTTGGAGGGCGTTGAACGCATGCACGCGATGTTTGAAATAACTATTCCGTCATCGTCTAGGATGTATTTTATTTTCGTAGGTAAACTTTTTTTTGATAAGCTTAACAGTTTCGTAAAAAGGAACTCTTCTTCGAACACGCTGCAACGCAATTTAAGGGCGCGGTCTACCGCAATTTTCATCATTATTATTTTATTTTTATTTTTTATTTGTACCAGATATATATATATATATATATATATATATAATTTTTTTTTTTTTCATATTTTAGACACAAAATGTGACTAAATTTGGTTCTTATAAAATTTTTTCATCTTTCATAGTTTTCGCGATATGGCTTGTTAGTCATATTTTGCATGTTTCCGTTTTAACGACTTCACTAAAACCAACTGATATACCAAACTCAAAAAAAAAATCACAGTGGATAAAGACATTTCAGGCTACAATGACATGCTAATAAATTTAAGGAATAAATATTATTTGTATTTAAAAAAATTGAATTTTTGAAATTTTTATTTTCAGTTTCAGAATGCGCCAGCAAGGCCCGGGCTGCTAGTCGCACAGCCCTGCCCTAGTTCAGACCGCCCGAGGCAGGAAACGCGCACACAAGCAAATCTTTAAAACTTTCTCGCATTCCTCACACTTCGCGATCGGCTGATGGTTTTGGCGAGTAGGTAGTTCGAAAGATATGATTATAAATTATCTTCTATAACACCAGCTGTGAAAATGAAAATTATTTACTGTAATTCCCAAATAAGTAGGGAGGACTGCAGCCCTGCAGCCTAATAGCATAAACCACCACTGATTAATGTTTAAAATGCGGGCACATATTCATGGTAAAGGATAAAATATTTTTTTCTGTCTGTATTCTGCAAATGTACACACAGCATAAAAGTTATTGCAGCAACTGCCACGTCCACTCTTATCCTCCATTGCATTCGCTCAAAATTGGCGATATCACAGGCCAAGCATGATTTGGACCAGTGTGTAAATGACTGCTGGTCATTCCTCTGCCATTGGCCTTTTTACATTCCAAGATGGGCTCAATATAGGCTATAGGGCCAAAGTGTAAATCCGGCCTAAGCCATTAGTAACCATACACTACAAAAAAACTTAAGGTATAATGCATTAGACACTTACTGTACTTCAATTAGTAAATAGAGCAAATTTTAAGCATTATTACTAAATACATATTTGACTGTTTGCTAAAAAGGTAGGGAGGAACGCTACCGTAAATACTAGCGGACTAATTTTGCCATACCTACTTTCTTAACACTCCAACACATAAGTGTGGAACAAATACTTTTCAGTATGTATGCTTGGCGGTATGAAGCCCCAGATCTCAATGCAATCATATTAAAGTGTCTCGTGTGAGGTCACACCTCAAAACATAGATACTCTCTGAAAAGCGGCCATCTGATCGGCGAAGAACGGGGTGAGAATACTCGGTCTATGTAAGTAGTCGAGACGGTTAATTGTACGACCTCGTCATTTCACCTAACGTTTCCCCTGCGCTTCCCCCTTACTCCCTCCACGAACCACTCTGCCCACCTCCTCTACATGCGTCATCGCCACGCACAACTCACAGCGCAGCGGGGGAGAGGAAATGAAGTTCTGTCAACTGATGAGGTCATAGAACTGACAGCCACATAAGTGTGCGGGTTAAGCGCGTCCAAGTGAGGAAAATTCGAAATTTTATATTTGTGTGAAATATTGTCAGTTTTGTAGACATTATTTGGGAGTAGGTTTTCGTCTTTAAAAAAAATTATTCAGCCTTTTTTTTTCCTGTAATGGCACTTCAAAGTCAAAATTTGCACGTTTTTAATTCTTATAAGATGTAAAAACCAGTCAACATTATGAAACGGAAAAAAAAAAAAAAAAAAAAACATACCGAAACTACATGCATATCACGGGCTACTGCTTGACATGTTTCAAAATCAATTACAAAATATTTTTGCACTTAAAAAATTTATAAAAGAAGCAAAAAAATCTGAATTTTAGAAACTTTGTTTTGTAAAAGATTTTAAAATACATCAAACAGTAGCCCGTGACATGTAGTTTCTGTGTGAATTTTTCATTTCATAATGTCCATTGGTTGTTACGTCTTATAAGAACTAAAAATGTGCAAATTTTTACTTTGAAGTATCACTATGGGAAAACTGACTGAGCTAATTTTTTTTTGTGTAAGAGGAAAATGTACTCCCAAACAATGCCTATAATACTAACACTATTTCATACAAATATAAAATTACGATTATTGCCCACTTGAATACCCTTAAAACACTCGACACCACCACTGCAGCTAACAAAGACATACAGTAGCCTACTACGCGTGCCCACACGCACGAGACGAGGAAGCAGGCACGTTTTGTATGGTGTTAGCGCGCCACTGTAGCTGCTGGTTTGTGCTCGCAATTAGCGGCTCCGCCATGCTTGTCAGCCCACCTCCCTCGCACCAGCAGGTATACTCTGTTTCGTAGAAGTTTGGATAAATTTGACAGCAACTTATGGGCAATAATTTTTTTATATATATTCTGTTATTTGTTTCACAATACAAGCCATTTTTTACTCTAAAATGAACCTGAGATGTTCATTTCAGCATTTGTACTGCAAAGTTTGTCTTGTGTAGTGCCACAAATCCCAAAATATTGCAAATTGTTGCCCATAAGTTGCTGTCAAATTTACCCAAATTTATATGAAATAGAGTATATCTCGGGTAACCCTAGGTGCCGGCCGTAGAACCATTTCAAACGCCGAGACACCAACATGTACGGAGACAGTGCAACGGATGAGTCAAGTAGAAATGAGAAAGGAAATAATTTGCCTGAAACTGTGTGTGCGCCGCATAATTGTAGGTCGTTCCCTGTTGAGTCAGCGATTTCCAAGACCCTTCACAAACATCCTTCCGCCTTTTGTTAATATAAACACTGTCATCTGACAAAATGATAGTACAAAATATATACAATTCATCGCAAGACGAGGCCGCGGTGGGACAGGGGGTGAATTTGTTGCAATATACTTATTTACATACAGGCACAGAATAACAATTGATTTTCTTTGTTGTTGAGGGGGGAGCAGGGAAGAGATACATCCCTATATTCCCCCTGGATACGTTCCTGATTTAACCCTATCAAATTTTTGGGACAGCAATCATTACAGGATGTATCAAAATAACACCAGACTATTACATACGATTAGGTAATGTAGAGAAAACTCAGTAGATGAAGTTTTGATAAGCAACCCTTGGCTATAAATATTCCGTTGCGATGTTAATTACGCTAAGCTACCCCCTGCTCATAAAAGTTCTGTTGCGCTTTAACTGTGTGCATTACAAGAGCTGTTCGAAGTGCACATGTTATAGCACACACATACTCGCAAATAACTTATGTGTGCTTAATAATAATTTCTGCTGTAGACAGAACTCTTGCAAAATCATCTTCCTGCGGCAACATGTGGGTATTGTACAACTAAACATTTCCAAACAGAGGTTGTTAATCAGAACCTCATTGTTCGAGATATGGTACATCGCGAAAGTGTGATTGTGCCAACATATCCATTAAAACGCTGTAGTTTCTTGCAACATATATGATTCGGTGATATACTTCTGATACAACATAGCTGTTTGCAGGCAAAAAACAGGCATCAAATATTACAGTATCGGGATTCTTATTGGCTCAGTCAAATAGGGTAACAGTTCCAAGTACAAGCTAAAGCCAGTAATCTTCTCAAACGCTGAACGTGCGTTAAAATACAGCAAACAGTCAAGTTTTCCCGCGATAAACCATTTCTACTCATAGTTAGAGATGGTGGTATATCGTGAAAATGTTTTGTGCCAAGATAGCCTTGAAAACACTGACACAACGTAGCTGTCTGCAGACCAATACCAGGCATTCAATATTACAATATCGGGATTCTTATTGGTTCAGTCAAATACGGCAAGATATCCACGTACAAGCTGAAGCCAGTAATCTTCTGGTAAGCTGGACGTGTATTGAAATCCATCAAACAGTCAACTTTTCCTGCGATAAACCATCATTTCTACTCATAGTGCTTGATAGTTAGGTACTATTCATACATTCATTTGTCACAATTGTCTTTTAGGATGGCAAGAAACCTTGCCTTACCAAGAGAAACTTTAAAAAAAAAAAAAATTATCTATATAGTTACAAATTAATTCGTTAAAAATGATTTGATATTATTCACTTCATAGCAAAGGATTTTTTTCAACATAAAACTTGTTACAAAAAAAAAACTAACATTGCTATAGTGATTAATACTTATCTTCTCCAATGACAATACAATTTTCCGTTACCATCACACATACTTAAAGCACAAAACTTTATTTATAACAAATCTACTTTGCAGTTAGTCCTATTTAAACAAAAATTACCTTTGCCGCAACAAAATTTGTGTTGCGACAAAGAAAATATATTTTTACTGTGTAACCAGAGGTGTTTGTTAAGATACAACGGTGAATATTTTCAGCTAAGGAACCCGTAGTAGAAGAAATCTGATGAAGTGCACAACGAGATATTGAAATTTGACGCGTAAGCAATGTTTTTTACGGACATTTCCGATAGCGCATACCTCCCCTGGCGTGAATGCAGTACTTCAGACACACGCTGTTTCGAGAGAGTGAGTTGGAATTTTCATGCGCCTAAGTAGCTAATGCTTGAGTCGAGGTCTCTTCTGATGCGCAATTTCTGCGAGACAAGACGAGCAGATCCCACGTATTACAGTCCGCGTAACCTTGAAAATTCATACTGAAACACAGCCTTAAATGGCACCTCCAACTGTTGGAGTGTCTTCCTCAAAATGCTTCTCTTGCTGCGCGTTAAGGCCTCGCTCTTTAATTTTGTAGTGGCTTTGAAAATATTTTTTAACGCAAAATAATACATATATCAATAATTCATTCTTACAGCTTTAACACTTATATATCACCATTTGTGTCTTAAATTTTCTGTTGCAATACACCAAACGAATTTTTAGATTTTTGCCCCTGAAATATCACACATTTTGTTGTCAAAACAAGTCAAAATGAAGCAAAACCATTTTTTGCTATAAAATGGTACATTATTTAAAAAAAACTGCTCTGGCAAAATTGTGTATCATATGACTGTACACAATCTCAAAATTTTTCAAAGCATTTGGTTAAGAAATTCCAGTTATTTGCAATTGTTTGAAATAAATGAAAGATCATTACCTTAAGATTCCACTATACCACTGTTGTACAAATTATTTGTTTTAAAGCAGTAAGATTTGTTTTAGAGCATAAATGATAAATGTTGTTTTAAGAACCAATTTAATGTATGTGTTCTTTAACATTTCTACCCTATATTTGCATTCTTTGGTAAATGCAATTTGTAAATAGTGCTAGGAAAAATTGAGTATTCATTTTTTTTATCACAGTTTACAAATTGCATTTAACGCATAAAGCAAATTTATTGCAAACATGTTAAAGAACACATGCATTAAATTGGTTCTTGAAACAAACATTTTTTATTTATTCTCTAATACAAATATTACGGCTTTAAAACAAATAATTTGTACAACAGGGATATAGAGGAATCATAACCATAGCGTCAGGCACGTCTCGCTAATCGAGAAGCCGGCCCAACCTTCAACCCGGCCTTCTCTCATGCACAATGTGAAGGCGGGAACACGTATACGCCATTCACGATAAGATGTGCACTGCATAAAGTTTTCTTTCGGCCGTTTTGCAGCCATCTTTACTATTTTAAATACGAAAACTTCTATGTAACTAAAAACCAGTGTAAACACTACAACACTCTAAAATTTTAACTTCTATTGGCCCAACAAAACACATTTTTAATTAATTATAAGTTGTACTGAGTGCTCAGTCTATAGTGAACAGCCTATAGTGTATTTTAATATATACCAGATGTGCCAGACATGATTCATCAGGTACATTTACGTTCCTTTGACGCTATTTAAAAAATTGTTTAAATACTGTGGTGTTTTTCGTCAAATTTAAATAATATTCGCGAAGTACACATAGCTACGTACTAATGTCAGGTCACCTTATCGATTGACGAAATAAAATTAAATCTTTCACACGCGTTAACTATAAAATACCTAGGAAAGAAGAATCACTGTAATCAGTATTCGCTGATTCCCACTTACAGTGTAGCATATTAAAGTGTGCATACGTATAACGACGTGGCTTGAAATTGCTAGCAAAGCTACCAATCATAAACACTGCAGTGTTTTCGCAGGTATCTTAAAATAATTCACGGTCTCCAAGCCCTCCCGCACGAACCAAAATAATTCGGATCAGAATACTACGGAAGTAGTTTGAGTGCCGTGTTTAACTGCATGCATTCCGCCGCCCTCATATAGTCTACCAGCACACTGTTATTATACAGGATGTCCAGAAACAACAGCACAATAAAGCCCATGGACGGCAAACCTAATGTCCGAAAGCCAAACACTAGTCCGACACTGCACTTCGAATGGCCCGCCAAAAGCTGAAACATTTGCTCTATACTTTAAAATTATTAAACTTGCCCTGTAAAAAAAATATATATATAATTTGAGTTAACGGTGTTCAAATGCGATAAAATCATAATTTTATATTTTTATGAAATATTGTTAGTTTTATAGGCGATACTTGTAAATACATTTTCCTCTTGCGAAACAAATTTAACTCGCATAATTTTCTCATTACGGTGCATCAAAGTCAAAATTGGCATGTTCTGCTGCTATGCAAATAGTGAAAACCAATTGACTCACGTAAATGTAATAATTCATAGTGAAATAATACATGACGGGCTACGTAATGAAACATTTTTAAAAAATCCCGTGAACTATGTTTGTACTTTAAAAAATTTCTGAATTTTCAACTTTTTTCTTGTATTTTTACGATTTTTTTTAAAAATTCAAAATATTACGTTATGGTCTTTAAAATCCTTTATTGCATAGCTCATGAGCTGTTATATCAAAGTGAATTATTTTGTTTATGTAGGTCAGTTGCTTTTCACTATTCGCATAGCAGCAGAACAAGCAAATTGTGACTGTCGCACCGTTATGAGAAAACTATGGAAGCTAAAATTGTTTTGTAAGAGGAAACTGCACTCACAAGTATAGTCTACTAAACTAACACTATTTTATAAAGATATAAAATTATGATTGTATCGCACTTGAACACCCTTAAGACTCCGTTTCAGTCACCATAAGGAATTTTATTATTTTTCGCTTTTTTTGGAATTCTGAGAAGAGAAATGTTAAATCGGCGTCCATACCACAAATTTTATTTACCTTGAGCCACGATGCAAGCATGGCAATAGAGCTAGTAATGTATAGCTAGGTCGCAATTTGTCGGGCAAATTATGAATATAAAAAATTTACCACACAAATTGCGGCGTAATTATAAGTTAGTAGCATAATCGCAAGGTCTGTACTTTAGCGAAATGTAAATAGAATTTGAGGTATACCTAATCCCATATTTAACATTCTTCTTCTTAGAATTAAAAAAAAAAAAAAAAAAACGAAAAATAAACAAATTCAATACGGCGACTGAAAGCGAGACTTAAGTGGCAATTCTGCACTATTTTTAGGTTCGCCAGCTAAGCTTAAAACGGCCGTTTCAAGCTGCCGTACTTCAAAATGCAGTAACCAGAAGTACGTGAAACTTAGAATGCATCGTGCACTGAACTTCACTTATACAGACTTTCCACCAATACAATTAAATGGTTGCAGCTTGAAGTTCAATCGTAAAAACTGGATCTGGCTGGAATCTTGCAAGCCAGTCCAGTGCTTGGTTCGTTGTGACGACGTGGTATTTGATGGGCGCTTCAAGGTTGTCCTTATAGCTCCGTCGCTTCTGCGTAAAACCGTTCAAGATAGGTGGCGCTCTAAGGCTAGACACACTGTAAGCGGGGGTGAATTTAGGACGCTTTTACACAATTTTTATTTTACATGAGAGTAAACTGCGAGTTGTAATTTCATGTGGACATACAGTATTTCGAATCTAGCTCTGTTTTCGCGTCTTCTACCAATGGCAACACTAGGGCGGAACCAGGGAGGTGAGAACATGGGTGCATGGTGTCCTCCCTCCCCTAGGTCACAACTCGGGTTCATAAAGCGTAAGTTGTTGTGGAATTACGTTTTGAAGCCTATTATCCTCCAAAATATTTCAGTTTCTTAAAAGATGTGTGCAGAATTCAATTTTTAGGGTTCCTGAAATACGCCGTTTTGGACCTTGTATTTTAAGTTTTTCTGCGGGAGGACTTTCGGCGCCCTCCTCCTTTTTGGCTTGAGGTGTGGGTATTTATAATTTTAAAGCATGCTTCCTCTTCCCCCTCCCCAACCCAGATACCCAGAGCTGGATCCGTACCTGCGGCAACCAACCCCCGAACAGCCGGTATAAGACAGTGCACCAAATTCTTGAGCAAGCTCAGTGCAGTACAACAGTGTTTTGTTTATTTTGAAGGAAGGCGGCCAGCAAGGCGTGACTCGTGTGTCTGGTTGCAGTTGTCCTGTGCGCATGCGCAGCGCAGTTGGCGGCGGCGGCCCTCCTGCCAGTCAGCAAGAGCAGCTTCCTCAAGGACGCCGCAGACAACCGCTTCAACTTCTTCGACGTCGAGCTGCTCAGAGTGAGTGTCATTAGTCAAGATGATGGTTTATCGCGGGAAAACTTGAGTGTTTGCTGGGTTTCAACACCCTATCAGCTTAACAGAAGATTTCTGGCTTTAGCTCGTACTTGAAGCTGTTGCCCTATTTGACTACGCCAATACGAATACCGATGCCTGTTATTATTGGTCTGCAAATAGCTGCGTTGTGTCAGAAGTATATCACCGGATCATATTTGTTGCAGAAACTAGGCGTATTCTAGGGTATGTTAGCACAAAACATTTTCGCGATATACCATCATCTCTAATGATAGTTTATCGCGGGAAAACTTGAGTGCTTGCTGGGTTTCAAAACCCTATCAGTAGAGGCACGATTATTTCGCGTATTGATTCTAGCTGAGGTTGAACGTCAATAACGTATACTTCACTCCTGTGATTAGACGAGAGCAATTTTAACACATAATTGACGACTGCAAGCCAGTTATAAAAAAGGAAACAAGTCGTGGGGATACCACGTGCTACACGTTTGTATTGTTAAAAGCCAATGGATATTCGGCTTCAACCGGTACACGTATAGAACTGAGAAGTCTAGACTGTTGATAAATGAATGCGCGAAATAATTGTGCCTCCACCATTCAGTTTACCAGAAGATTACTGGCTTCAGCTTGTATTTGGAGCTGTTACCCTATTTGACTGAGCAAATAAGAATCCAGATATTGTATTATTTGATGACTGTTATTGGTCTGAAGACAGCTACGTTGTGTCAGAAGTATATCATCGAATCGTATATGTTGCAATAAACTACAGCGTTTTCAATGATATGCTGACACAAAAAATTTTCGCAATATACCATCACCTCTGTTCATTAGGCGTGTTTTAGCATGTTTAGTTGTTCACAAGCTGTTAGCAAGCGTCTACAAAGTCTGTTTGCAATTACAAGAGATCGCTAAAATGCAGTAATTTAGTGAATAGAAGCGGCTACCACCATAGAGTTACGAAATTATGTTGTTTCTAATGTCTCATCAAGAATTTGGACTGTAAGGCAAAACACTTACGCATGTTGGATAATGGATTGCTGCTGTCACTTTTCTTTACATGTATTACATGATAAATTGTATACGGAAATTAAATTATACAGCTGCATTAAAAGAAAAAAACACTATTAAATGTAGTCTATTGCGCCTAAATGCAGTTTGTTTTGATTGAGGTTCATTCGAGATAAAACAGGAAATAATGGTAAAGATAAACATCCCGTGAACAAACCCTGTAACCGTCTTCCTGCCCCGGTTGCCAGTAACGTGCAAACATCCTCAACCTGTTTGCAACAAGTTTGCAACCACCACTGTAAACAGGAGCACTAATATGCTCTTTTCATATAATTCACTACCAATTCCACCGCCAAAATACGTCTATTGCTAGGGCCCAGCCCAATACGCGTTATTGTTCGGTGACAGACTAAACTTCGCTGTGCTGTATATTTCAGAGTGCAAACTGTGATTCCATCGGCAGGGGCCGTAAGACATCGCGGAAATATTTGTGAACCACTTTGTTTCAATGCTTTACGTAAACATCTGCAACACTAATTAATGATTATTGGTTATGTGCATTTATGAAGGGTCGTCTTCCATTCGACTGTGCCAATCGGAACAAGGTTAACTCTGACACATGCCTGTGATTTGCGTACAGAAACCCAAGACGCTGGTAATTTTAAATTAAATCACTGACCACAATGCGTAGCTGCAAGTGTGCTCGAGAGGTGGTTAAACGAAGTGGTGCCAATCTTTACGCGAAAGCTTCCTCTCCCTATCCAACCGCCGCAAAACTGTAAGTAATGTCCAGGGGCCCTGTTTTTTCGCGAAAAGAATTTTGCCCCAGTTTGTTTCAGTGCCTTACGTGTACATCTGCAAACCTGCTTCATGGTTCTTGGCAGCGTGTCTGTGTGAAGAGCCGTATCTCATTTGACTGAGCCAATTACAATAACTTTCCTGCAACACCGCACGTCTGTGATTTGCCGGTAAAATCTCAAGGCTCGTGACAGTTAAAATATCCAATCGCTGACTACAAAGCAGAATTGCAGATGTGCACGAAGGCACGGAAACAAAGTGAGGCTAAATTATTTTCGATAAAATCAAGGGACCCTGGTGATAGCAGCACTGCGTGGAATATCCTATTTAAACCACTGTGTACTGCGGCGAAAATGCGGCGGCGAAACCACAAAGTGTGGTCGCGACCTTAGTGCTAAGCCGAATCGAACGCAATTCAACGGGAGTGACTACCACTCTCGACTGTCAACAGCTTAAAGTGGGTTGGCCACTTCAGACCAGCATGATGAAGGCCAGCCCTGTCCAACCTCTAACGAGCGCACTTGGCAACGGAATTCACTTACTAGGCAGAACAGAGACCAGCGATCCTTCATTAGGAGCGCAAACCCGTCCAGCTGTCTACCTTCATACCACCTTCACAAGGTCATCAGGCAGGAGGTGGTGGGAGAGCAGGTCGGGATTTCCGATTGGTGCATCCCAAGACTAGTGCAGGAAGTAGGTTCTTCTATTAGCACACATACCTTCCATTACGAAGTCCAGAGAAAGAGAACTACCGTGGCGGACGGTTCTTGCTCAGCTTGCCTTTCATATCTCCCTACTATGTGTTGAATTATTGATTTTCCTTGGAGAAAATTATAACTTTTGTTAACATTTATAAAAACAGACACAATTCTCAGTTCCTAGTTTACTTCTTATACGTCTACCGAAGGGCAAGATAAATAGATATCATTACTTTTGGAATTTTCGGGCACGAAACAAAATTAGGCAAGGAAAACCAACAAATTAACACGTATGAGGGAGACTGATTCTTAAGAGTGCGTGGTAGATAAATAAACGCTGAAGACATCAATTGATTTCTATGCTTTTTTCGAAGCCAATGTGGATAAAATACTCAATGACAATCCTAGATAATGGTATTTGCCAACTTTATGAGTAAATATTTATCCAGAATTACTAATTCGCTACGCGTGATCTCTTGCGCCGCAGTTAAACGCACGAGGTTCCAGCGTCAGAGATCGCGCCTCAGAATTTCGTAACACTGGAAACAATTTTGTTTAAAGCGTTGTCTAAAACTATTGTCTAGGATTGCTAATGTTTAATTTTCGCAAATTAGCTTCGAGAAACCTACAGTTATAGATTAATGCTTTTACCGTTGAATTATGTACCACGCCCTCTTAAGGGCGCCGCCTTCCTGCGTGTTAGAGACTCAGAAATGACGGAGTAGTAAGAGCGACCTTGAAGCGCGCATCAAATGCCGCATCGTTCCAACGAGCAAGTGCTCAACTAGCGTGCAAGCTTCCCGCCGAACAGTTTTTACTATGGGACGTTAAACGGTGACCATATAATTTTATTGGTGGAAAGTCTGTAGCAAGGTTCAGTGCACATCACAATCTATATATCTGGTTAGTACATTTTGTTTGAAGTAAGGCAGTCTGAAAAGACCGTTTTTAACCATGTTGGGGGGCTTAGAATCAGTGTTTTCAATGACCTTAGTGTCTTAACAATGAGGTACTGACCTTGTCTGACGTGCGTTTTATTTTCGTACATTGGCACAACGGGCACACGTAGAATCGCAGAAAAAAACCTGTTTACGAACACACCGCAACGCATTTTAAGCATGAGGTAGGCGGTCGCCTTAAATAAAACTCATACTTGTTAAAAAAAAACATAGGTCCTCATTAAATGCTCCCACATAGGGCTGGACGGCGCCTAAGGTTCACAGTTACGTCCACTAAACGAAAGTCAATCCCCTTTACCAGTACCGAGCGAGGTGGCGCAACCATAACACGTTGGACTCGTATTCGGGAGGACCCGGGTTCGATCCTCTGCTTCAGCCATCCTGAGTTTGGTTTTACATGGTCTCCTAAAATCACTCCAGGCGAATGCTGGGATGGTTAACACAGGCCATGGCCGACTCCTCTAGCAGCTCTTGTCATTGTATCAAGCTATGTATCACCGTCTCTAATAACCTTGCTTAACTTACCTTAAAAAATGAACAGAAAAAAAAAAAGCCACACATCATCGGTTACATGTACTGATTTCGAGAGTTATATCTAGTACAATTTGAATACCAAACACAGCTGCAAAAGCTGCCATACAGTTGAAAGGCAAACTGCAAGAACTTGAGTTTGCTGTAATCTGCCAATTGGAAAACGTTTCACCAGGTATCCAAAGTATAAGCAAACTTGCTCACGTAAAAAGCAACTCAGTGAAACTGCATCTACTGACTTGCATGCATGCAAGGAATAAGTTTGCAGTTTCAACTGCACAGTAATGCAGAGACTTGTGCCTGCAGAAGGCTTTGCATCAGTTTGTAACAAATATACTGCTCATAAACAGTATCCTGCCAGATGATGTGTGCAAATGCTCACTGTTTTTGCTACATGAGTATGAAGCTCAAGCATATGTAGCCATCAAGAACCCCAATACAACTGAAAATTAAAAGAGATAAGATATGCACGAAAAGGTTAAAGGTGACAAAGGGAATAATACCAGTGTTTGAAATTCTTCTCATGTCTGTGGGGCACCTTACAGACTGTGGCCAAGAGATTGCACTGAAAACTGTTTTGAACGTCTGAGGCACAGACACACTAACTAATATTCCCGTATCCATGCAGCAAGACTCTGACTAATATATTTCTAAATAATGTAAATACAGATAAGGACACTACTCTATTCCTTGGGTTAGTTTACAAAAATACTGTAACTAAATATTGACACCCAAGAAACATTCCAAAAACAACACTAATATCAATTAACCTTGTTTATAAATGCACTCATGGGATATATTTAACAGTTTCTAAAATTATATTTGCACTCATTTCTCAACTTTCAGAGCTAAATTCAGATGCTGTAAATGAGGGCTGAAGTAGAAGCAGCATATGACAACTACAATGGTTCATCTAACAAAATTTTACTCGGAAAACATAAACTTAAACCAATAAATTACTTTGGCCAACTAATGTGACTATTCACACACAAACTGTTTTGTTCCAACAAAATTAATAGGTATACGAATTTAATGATACTTGGCCGAATTTAGTTAGTATTATGTATGGTTGAAAATACACTTGAATAAGACACACACTTTTGGTACTATGAGAAGTTTCTCCTTCCTTTCTACCACAGAGCATGAAAATGTAATACAAGTCCGTAACTCTTTTTACTCCTCTCCTCATGTGATGAGCTCGCATCCCCTAATCGCAACGACACCCACCACTGTCATGAAGGTCTTATGTTCCAGGCGGCATGCAGTGCAGAGGCAGGAAATGTGGTGGTATCACCAGCGAGTGTGAAAGCAGTGTTGGCAATGGTGCTGGAGGGGGCCCAGGGTGATTCTGCGGATCAGATACGGTCAGCCCTGCGGCTCCCAGCCTCCAGGGAGGACATACGCAGCCACTTACAGAAGTACCTCGCATCACTACAGGTTAGTCAAATGCTGCAGCCCTGCTTTTGTAACAACAGTACTATTAACCACACCCAGATGACCATATAATTTTATTGGTGGAAAGTCTGTAGCAAGGTTCAGTGCACATCGCAATCTATATATCTGGTTAGTACATTTTGAAGTATGACAGTCTGAAAAGACAGTTTTTTAACCATGTTGGAGGGCTTAGAATCACAACACAAAATATCACATCTGGATGAATGCCTGTACAATAGTAGAGAAATATTATTTAGGTCTACGGCACTTCGACTTTGTAACCACAAGTTCGTAAACAGGACATTTAAATTTCCTTGCAGCGAATGATTTCTGCTTTGTGGTATCTTGGTAATGCACGACAGAACAGACATCCATGTATATATCCCTGCATGGACGAAATTGCAAAAATCTTTGTGTTTTTAACACTGGAAAGATCATATGAGAGACAATGACTTTTGCAGAGTGCTGGCAACAGCTACACCTTAGAGATGGCCAACCGGATCTTCCTGTCTCGGCAATTTAACGCCAAGCCAGAATACTCTACTGCCCTTCGTAACTACTATCTCGCAGATGTGCAGCAGGTGGACTTTGAGCAGCCCAAAATCACTGCAGATGCCATCAATGAGTGGGTCAAAGCTGTCACGCATCAACTTATACCTACCCTTGTAGACGAAGGTGAGAATTTTACACATTTCCATCCTACTGCATTTTAAAAGATACAAATTAAATAATTTTTTTCTCCACGTCATAATTTCAACTTAAGCAACTATTAGTAATTCTTATTATTTACGTAATGCCTTATAAAACATTTTATTTTCTTGTTCACTTTAATTTTATAACAAAGATTTATTTCTTCAGAATACATCTGTAGTAGCCTATCATCTTTTACTTATTATAATTTGTATTTCTTTATGCATACGGCTGACAATATGATGAAAATTTTACCATGCATCACTAACTACAATCATAAAAATTCTAGCTTTATGTTTAAGACGTTGAATAATTCCAAAAAACACATAATAATTTTGTTTTGTGCAGCACACTAGTATGCAAAACATTTGGAACTGTAAAAAGTTGCTATTAACGAATTTCCCCACATTAATCCTTCAACTTCAGTTGAAGATATGTATAATAAAAGGAATACAAATTTTATTCTGTAATTACATCCCTTATCAGTAACATTTCTTATATGAATTTTTTGTATTATTCTTGAAAGAGAGGCCATAATTGCTTGAATATGTATCAAGGACAAATAAGCTATATGAAAATGTTTAGCCCTCCATACAGTTACCAGAAGAAACAATCACTTTCAAACACAAGTATCATATATAGTAGTTGCTATTTGAAACAAAAAGGCTATTTGACCTAGATGCTAATTCATCAGTAGCATTCACACTTTACGCATTTGGGATTCAATTTTAACTTTTCATTCTTTGTGTGTATATGTAGGCCTAAATCCATAGCTATGAATGGCCTTAACAACAGCATTCAAAAATCACATTTTTCCTTTTAGACTACTGTTGACAGTTAAATTTTATTATGTATTATTATTCTGTACCATTTTTTGTTGTGGTGTAGCCCCCTTGTGATGATGTGATGTTGATCTCTAGGCTGCAGTCTAGATAGCCTGTGCATAAATTTGGCCGTGAAATGCATAGGTTTTGCTGTAAAACACCATCCCAAGTCAGTTAGGCTGAAAATATAATAATTTCCCAACAGTTGACCTTAGGATTTCGTTACATTGTGAACAAAGATGATGCTAAAGTAAGCGTGTATTAAAAACTATTTCTAATAACTATGGAATATTATTTTTTCAGAGAAGTAACATCTGAAAAAACATTCTTCTAAAAGAAAGATGATGTGGATGTATTTTATTTGGGACCTCATGTGGATGTGATCATGTTATTAATCCTAAGCAATAGCAAGATTATGTTTTAATCATTACAAATTACATTTAATTTCACAAGTACAATGTATTTCTGTGTTTATAAATTAGTTACTTTGGTATCATTCACATAGAAATAGTGGTGTACATTGTTTATATCTTAAATGATGATGAAATTTCATTATATACTGATGAACAAATCTTGTCATTGTAATGAACATTATGTTTGGTGTTCCTTTAATAGAAAACTTCCAGAAGGACGCAGTGATGCTCCTCGCAAATGCTATCTTCTTCAAAGGCCGGTGGCGTACTGAATTTGACCTAGATGGGACGCTCGTTCGTTGCTTCTACACCAAACCTGACACCTGCCAGAAATCTTACATGATGGAAAGTGTCGATTACTACCGGTACGGCATTGTGGAAGACTTGGATGCTCAGGCAATAGATATTCCGTACCAGGTAAGAACAACATGCAACATTTGCAATACTATTGAGAGGGTAATGTTGAAATTCTGTTGAGATAACAGAGTAAGGCTAGTCAAAATTGATTTTATTATCCCTACACTTCTCAAGTTTTTAACTTTACACTTTAGCAGCACATAACATGCACGTTTTCCCAAGTATTTTCTACAAGTAATCTCCTCCAATTATAATTGTTACGTTCCAGAGATTTCTCAATGACTGACATCCTGTGAACATTACCATGCTTTCAATGTGTGTGACACTATGCAATCCATGCTAAATAACATGAACAATTATGCTGAACAACTATGCATGTAAAGTGGTAGAGCAATGACACCATTTTAATAGAATTAGGGAGCAAACAAGTTTCACAAATCATTGTCTTGCTCTAGTATAGAGCGATGGAAACAATTTCCTGTTTTTTAACTGAAATTTTGTTGGTTACAGGATGGCAAGTTCTCGATGCTAGTGGTGATGCCTAACAAACTTGACGGGATTGGGCAGTTGGTGAGGGACCTGCCACATCGGTCTATTCCAGCTATCATCCAGTCACTGGAGCTCACAGAAGTCGTCGTCTCCTTACCCCGCTTCCAATTGGACTACAGCACAGACCTCGTTAACATACTTCGTCAGGTAGCCACACAAACCTGCCCTGGCATACCATACACCATTAATTTATTGTTATTTTGCACCTACAAATACATCCAAAACTCTGATACCATGACTCTGTCTATTCTGAGCTATTTTCAGTTGCTCAGGTCATCCAAGCAAAGTAGCAGCCTGTGTTCAAGTGCCAAATGCACACCCACTTTTATGTGAGAACATTAAGCGTTGCTCTTTAGTTTCTACTGTTTTTGCAATAATTTTTATTTTAAGCTTAAACGAGAGCAGATATCAAAAATCTGTTTAGCAGTTAAACGGTTATTGCCATGATAACTATTTTTTGAAAGCAAAAAATTACACGGTTTTGACCCAAAAGTGAATTAACCCTACTTTTATTAATTATTTAATTAGCTAATACCATACTATTAACTGCCTTGAAAAAATCAGCCAATATGGATAAGAAAATGTTAAACAAAACTGCCACACTGATTTCTTATATCTGCTCTCGTTTAGGAGTAAAAATTTAATATCGCTAAAAAAAGTAGAAACAAGAAAATGTGGCCATAAGGCGGGATTGTTGACAATTTTTTATTGTTTTAAAAATGTTTATATTTGTATGAGAACAGGTATGTTTTGTAAACATACATGTGACCATTGTTTACTGCAATGAAACATTTTTAGCTTTCCTAGTTTTTATATAATAGCATGTCAAAAGTCCAAATTTGCATGAAACTGTTTTATGCATTACAGGAAAACCAAAAGACTTATCAAACTGAAAAAATTCATACTGAATAAGAATGTTGCAGGCTACATGGTCTCCTATACAAAAAAAATTCTGAAATTTGAAATAAAAATTTAAAAAAATTCAAGAATATTGTAAACATTAAAAAATATTTAATTTTTTTAATTTGTATAGGAGACCTTGTAGACTACAAATTTGTTATTCGATATGAATTTTTCAGTTTGGTACGTCACTTAGTTTTCCAATAAAGCATTAAACCATTTTATGCACACTTGAAGTTTGACATGTCATTATAAAAAAACTAGGCAAGCTAAAAATTTTCATTGCCGTAAAAAAAAGTCACTATGTATGTATACAAAACAAGCCATATCTTGTACGAATATAAAAATGTTTTAATCAATAAAAAATTTTCCGTCAAGTTATACATTTCTCGAATCAACACAGCCATCAATTTTATTTCATTGATCAAGTACGCCTCACTCAATGTGCATGGTTGTGATATTGCAATGCTGTAATGTGCATAGTGGATCTGTGCTCTCAGCTGGGACAGTTGACACATGCACACAGCTGTAGGGACGTCACCTCAAACGGGAGGTTTACCATTGTATGTGTGTACCAGCTGGACTGTGCTCGCTCCGTTATCTGTATCTTGAGGTGCAGTTCCTCAGTTTGTATACTTGATAGTACACAATCTCCATTACTATTCTGAGTGAATTCTCATGTAATCACTTTTGCCAATTCACTTATTACACGAATAAAACAATTTCCTGGCTCAAAATTGTGCACTTCACAGAAAAAATTATAAACTTGAACAGAACTGTTTGAACTCGGAGGTTGATTAAATATCGCTATATTATAAGGGCAGTGGAAAATATGCACTTGTGTTACACTTGGCTGCATGGTAGTAGAATTAAATATGCACACACAGGCATGCAAGAGGTCATGTGATGGGCTCAAGTAGTATAAAATTGTTGTAAATATGAGCCTATAAAATGCTTCAATGCAACCCATTTTTGTGTTCCTACATACACAGTCGAAAAAACGTGTTGACGTGGCTACAGATGTAAGTGAAGTCCAGTTTTACTTGCCCTGTATCTACACTGTGCTGGGTTGGTGCAAATACCGTAGAAATATTTTGTTGGGGCCCAAAAAGGCTATCCATTTCACATTCCTTTCCAAGTCATCTATTACCTCTAATCCATTATTGCATGTCTCAAATTCATCACAAAATCTGTGCCCGTTCATTTTAAGCTATGTATCATGAACGTTAATTGATCATGCCATTTAATCTTGTCCATGTCTTAACTTAATAGACAAGCTGTCTGGTTGACGCTGGTAATATGTATTCCATTGTAAAATTTTAAAAATCTTACAAGTTTGCAACATTTTTTATTACCTTAGCCTGTAAATTAACTATGCTTATTGGTTTACTCAAACTTACAGCTGGAAATCAAGGACATTTTTGGGAAGAATGCTAACCTCACAGCGATGGTGAAGGAGACAGAATATGCGCCATTCATCAGTAATGTGTTCCACAAGGCAAAGATAATTGTGAATGAGGAAGGAAGCATTGCAGCTGCTGGAACAGGTAAAATAAAAATTATGAAAATATTCTAGATAATATAGATGACCAATTAAAATATTTTAGTTTGGGTTGTGAAAGCATATTTCAGTTATTGCATCAGAGAGGCAAGGCACTAAAAGTTATGAAAGTATTTATATCTGTCCTTAACCTTCTCAAATACGGTAATAATTTGTTTAACATTACCGTACTAGAAAATTATAAAAGTAGAGAGAGAAATAAAACCCAATTAGTTAAAGTAAAAAGTAATAACAATTTTGCCATAAAGACAGTGGGGAAACGTATGTGATTTGTCATTAAATTTGTAGAATTGAATCGTATGTAGTCGGGATACACAATTTTAAACACAAAATTGCTAAATACCAGGTACCAAATTAATCTGTTCAAGTATGTAAGTGATGAAATATTATTTATTTCCTGTCAACAATTTAAATTCTAAACTTTACTTGGCTGCAAGACAATAAATCGTAATGCTAAATATCAAAGCTAATCTTAGCAGTGCCTTTATTATAATGATGAATTTAAGTATAGATTGTTTATGATAAGGTGAGCCTTTAAGATCTTCCCAGTAGACTTCCGAAGCTAAAAATTATGAGAGAGAGAGAGAGAGAGAGAGAGAAAGAGAGAGAGAGAAGGAGAGAGAGAGAGAGAGAGAGAGAGAGAGAGAGAGAAGATTCTCTATCTATAGTTTCTCATGGGACTAACAAAAATTTTAAGTACATGAGAGATTTCAATGGATGTGGTCTTGAAATGCTGTAAAGTAAAGAAACGTGCACCAGAATGTGTTCCATGGATGCAAATGTTTCAATTCATTAGGTTTCAATACATAGAGAATCCACTGTATACACAATATGTTCAGTAGTCACATAGGCAATTTTAATTTTTATAAAAATAAGTGGCAGAAAGATAGAATTTAAGAGAAAGAATAATTTTGCTATGTCTTGAAACTGCTCACTTTATTGTGAGTGGCTTATAAACATGACTGTGCAAGGAAAAAAATTAAATGCTACATACTAATTTGACCAGATCTGCTACTACAAATTTGACCAGACCTACTAGGTATTACAAATATGACCAGTCCTACTACTATCACTGTAAATAAATTTCCGCATTTCACAGGTGCACTGGTGATCCCACTAATGGGTTCAACGGTACCCAGACTACGGGTCGACCGACCGTTCATCTTCCTTATCCGAGACACGCTCAGAGGGAGCCTGATCTTCGCTGGCCGCGTGAATGCCCCTGAAGAGGCCAAGGTCGAGACTACGCCCAATCGGAGCAAGGTACCAGCAGCCAGCGGGCTCGACTCTCTTTATCAGAGCAGCCAAGCCCACAGGCCGGAGAGAGTTACTGCCAGTTCCAGTTCGCACAGGAGGCCGGTGCTGCCCACAGAGATCAGGCCACTAGACCAGGCTACTGGCCGAGCCCCCGTCTACAACTCTAGAATCCCACCACAAGCTGCTGCATCCCAGAGCTACCCTCTGATGGATAAAACACTTGGCAGTAGTAGCAGTGGTAGCAGTAGCACTCAGAATTGGAATGCAGCCCCACTAAACCAACATGAACATGAACCAGTTAGCGCAACCTATGAGGACAGCATCCATTTCTCTGACAAACAAGTTTAAGAACATGCCCCAGTTTCATGCTTCTTTCCCCATTTGCACACCAGAAATCCTAATAGCAAAAAAAATTTGCATAAAATCATGTATTTACAAAATACGTATCTGAATTATGAATGGGTTATGATATCACTAAGCTGGGAAATTATAAAAATTTAAAGAAAGATTCTGGATACTTGTGGAACAAAAAACAACTATCCAAATACAGTACATAATTGTGGGTTATTATATTTTAACATCTGGAGCATCAATACAATGTCTTGTTGTCTCACAATCGCCGTAAATTCATAAGCCAGTAATGCATATACATAAAAAGTACATGTGTCCCCTGTACCTAGCACAAAAATAAAATATCTAGTCTGTGTACTGTATTTTCTGTAATGAAGCAAATATTTTCTGCCATAAGTAAAATGCTAGTGTATTGTATTTTTGTTTTTTATATGAATGAAGTCTATTACATAATATACAATATTTACACCTTACAAAAATAATTCTTATATGAAATTTATTCCCTAAACTCAGTAATTAGTAAGGCAGACATCCTAATCACTTCCATTACCTACAAACTGTAGATAATGTTAAAATTGACCAAAACATTGTAAAGTTCATGTTTACCCACACTTAAGAATAATTGAACATGTACTGTTTTTAACCAACTCTATGTTTTCTCTTTCCTCTCTAGTAAACATTTTGTGTATTGGACATTTCCTGCAGCAAAGAAGGGATTCCAACATGCTATTTATTAATGGAAAAAATTGTTATTATTGTAATATCAAGTATCCACATAACTTTATACAATAAGCTTTTTTTGGTTTGCCATGTGTAAAGTTTTAAATGTATTTCAGGAGACTAAATATACACATAAGTAGTTTTAATTGTTCTTATAAAAAATTAGCAAAAAATATATCTAAATAAGCAGTATGGTAGCTTTAAAAGCTGTCAATTTTACTGTGACTGACTAAATCAACTGCCATTCTTTAAGGCCATACACATTTTAAGCCTTACTATGTTTTTATGTTAAAACTAGGGATGAGCCGATATGGGAAAACCGATTACCAATTACAATTAACGATTGCATAAAAAAATCGAATGCAACCGATTATGTTCTTAACCGATTAATAATATTGATGTATATTACCAATTACCTATTTTAGGCCTACACAAAAATAATAAAAAACCTTATATACATGCAAATACACTCCTGCCACTATTAATAAATAAATACAACTTCAATTATGGTCGCCAACATTCGTATCAGTAAATAAATACAACTTCAATCATGGTCGCCAACATACATAGTTTATATTTTGGCTCATTTCACCACACGTGTTTGTTTTACTCGGCCTTGACATGGTATCTCATCGACTGCACTGAACTTGCACTTACAGCGCACCAAACACTTTAAATAAATGTGTGCATGTGACATCATGGTACCAAACAAACAAGTGCTTGTAGCTTGTTTGTCTGCCATATTTGATGTGAGGTATTGGCGAAACACGGAACGGTTATGTGGAAAGTTACACAAAGCCATTCTCAAACGTTTGTAAATGCAAATGTTAAAATCTAATGGAATGTAAAAAATAAATTCCCAAAAAAAAAAAAAAAAAAAAAAAAAAAAAAAAAAAAAAAAAAAAAAAAAAAAAAAAATTACTCATAAATACGTTTACCAAACAAATGTTGCTTTGAGAAGTTGCTTCAAGAAATGAAAAGTGTGTGAAACATAAACATTATTTTATGAGAACGTGGAATTACTTTCGTATTAAAGGTATTTCCGTTTCATATTCAATGTTATATTTTTTTTCCTGGACACTAACATCAAACATTAGCGCTAGCATAAAGTGTAGGCTATTGCTCAATTTGTTTCCTGCTGGACCGGTTAATCGTTTACAACAATCGCAGATAACGATTAATTACCGAAAACTGATAATCGTACGATTTAAGTTAATCGGTAATCGAATCGGTTCATCCCTAGTTAAAACCAAATTTATTTCTTTACTTAGGCCTATATTATTAAGGTATACAATTTTATTAAGGTTAGTGATTAATGTGGATAAGAGATGCAGGGATTATTAATGATAACGACAGGAAAAGGCATATGCAGAAGGATTAATTTTTTAGTAGCAATTTTAGTCATATTGTTGAATGCTATAAAAACTAAATCACAAAACTATGTGAGGATTTGCACTAATGTAACCAACGTTAGGAAACACTGAAAATTACTTTTCGATGTCATATCCAAGGTTGCGTTCATCATTTCTCATTTCACCGTCATGTTTTAAGTCTTCAACAGCGCAACAACTTTGGTTTGCAAAAGCAATGGATGTGATATTACTAACAAACCATTTTTATTGCACGCAATGATTTTAAATTTAGAAATAAATTCAGTAATTTCCTTGTTCTGAGATAATAAAGATCACTCAGAGCTTAAAGGAGAATTATAAGCAAAGTATGAGTCAGTTTCTCATTTAGAAGTCTGCTAAATCAAGTAACTGCCATACCAGATATCATAAATCACAAATTAACCAACACCACTACACCATGAAAATGTCAATCTGTCTACCCATGCTATTACTATGTACTACTTAAAAAATTTGGCACGACTTTTCATTACATTTCAGACACATATTTAAACACAGTCTCATGTATCAAACAAAACTTATGTTACAGTGGTTTACAAGGTATTGAGAACTTTTGTTGTCAACCTTCAAAAAAATCTCTGTCTATAATTAAACATAAACAATACAAACAGTAGTTGCCCAACTCTTTGTACTGTTGGCAGCAAATAACCTAATTTACTTCCAGATATTTTCCAATTTACAAACTAGAGTTTTGGATTTTGAAACTGATAATTTGTATTATCTTACAAATGTTTTATAACAAATAATTTAGGTTCATGCAGACTGCACAACTAAACAGACTACAAGCCAGCAGAAAGTGAAAATGCTTTTTTTTTGTTAAATTTCCATTTGTCTGCATGCTTTACTTTCCCTTGGAGGTGCTGTGAGATTTAAGTATCCACAGAGTACTACTTGTATCTACTGTTAGATTTTACTGTAGGCCAGCATTAATTATGTCAAAATATATTTAAATAGCTATAAAGGCCTGGTAAAATTACATAGAGCTACCTGCAGTAGAAGAATATAAACTGACAGAAAGATAGCTACCTTAGTCCTGAATTACCTACAGGTAAGAAAAAAATTAACAAAAAATAAATCCCAAGTCCCAGTTACTTATGTCTTGCAACTACTGTGTACTTATAAAATTATTTATCTGCAAGGAGAGTGGAACAAGTACAGTGTCTGCATGACATTACCTCTGGTAATGTCATTGGAATATTTCTAATATTTTCCCACATTCTCTAGCATGATTCTTCACAGTCAAAGAATTTAAGAGCATTTAGCCACAAACAGCATCCCACCTCGTAAAAATAATACTCACAGAGCAGAAAAGCCTATTTTTTACAATCCCAGCATCTCTTGTCATGCCTCATCACATGCTGTTACTTAAGTACAAAATTTTTTTTGTCAACTTATTTTTAATAGTAAAATATCAATATTTGTGTATAAATTTATGTATGTAAAGAAAGAGATTATAACTTTATATTGATTCCTGATTCACTAAAGTATGTTTTATTCCTACGTAACAATTCTCATGCATACGGAACATACACTGTGTACCATGTGTTACGAACTGCTAACGAGGATAAGTAATGTATGCTAGTATATGTGATGGTGCTTCTAATTTTAGCCTCTGAAGTACATAAAAGTCTAGACGACTTCCTGATCTCTGTTCAAGATGTATAAAGTGATGAATTATGTAACTGAGATTGGTGTTATTAAAGTAGGCATAGGAATGTAAGGAAATTAATTGTTCATGTATAGGTATTGAGCTGATTTTTGTTACAGCCGGCCTCTGGGAAACTAGCCCCATCTCAGAGAACATGGCGTGGGCCTCAGTATTACTATGCTAAAGAGAATAATGTAAATGTCGGATGATAATAAAAAAATATTACCACTGTACACCTAAAAATTATTTTTCAGGGAAAAAAGTATGTTCCAAACCTTTCCTGCTTCGGAGTGGCATGAAACGCAGACCCTATTATGTTAATATCTTAATTAACAACATTCTTCTCCTAACAAAAACTATAGTCCATTTCAAATAGCCAAATCCACCTATTCAATTTTAAATAGTACCTGTCATTAACATAATGAAACATAACAAAATTGTTTAAGTTTGCCATCTAAATATTTGGTCACTTACGTGACCCATTAATGACTGGTGTTATATGAATTGGCAATACTACAGGATGGATAAGGTGGAACACTGACCCCTCTAACGTGCCCATTCATGATGAAAATTTTGCAAAAACTCTTGTTATCAACCCAGTAGCAAAACTTTAAATACGTACAGCCATTCATTGAACAACAATGAAAAGATATTGTAGCTAGAAAGCATGTGATAGTTAAGTTACATTTTAGCCCAATGGACATTATAACCTGGTAAATGTGTTATTAATATTTAATAATCCCCCTCACATTTATTCATTACCGAAAATTGGTTACACCCCAGCATACCATAAACTTTTCAAGACAAAATTGTACAATCTGTCAAATTGGATGTAAAATTGCAATACACATAAGCATAAACTTATAATTGAATACTTAAGTATTGGTAGAAGAAATACGCCTATGTTACCAACAAAAACTTATTGCCATCAGAGTCCTATTAAAAGCTACTAAATACATTAAGACTTGCACTCTTTTTAGAAAACATATTGGCAAACAAGTTAGAAAGGTATGACACATCCTATTCGGTGAATTCTATGAAAATATGTTAAAATCAAAAAACACAAACACAAAACATTTTAATAAGACTCATGACACCTACATGATTTACTCACCTACCAGAATGACACATTCAACTGAAACATTTTCGTCATCCTTTGTCACAGTCTAAGAAAAGATAAAAGTTCCCCCACACTATCGGAACAAATTGATTGGGTTTACTAACCACAATTCACAGTACTTTACTTATGCGTTCACACTTCCAGTGTACTATCTTGGCACTAAATCAGCACATAGAAAAAAACTTTGATCCATCTTTGTTTCTTCAGGATCTCTGTGAAACAAACTAGGAGGAAACTTGTGAATACAAGTCAACAAAAGAACAGCTAAGACTGTGTAACATCATTAAAACAGATTTACTTGAAAGGCAAGAATACTCTACAGTGTACCAAACTAAATAAAAAGAAAAGAGATTAACAATGGTTAGCATTGGAAATGTGTGTTCAAATGAAGAAATGAAATACTCATAGAAAAAAATCTTAAAATATTGCACACATGAGAACTTACTATATGGTATGTGAAACAAAGTCAAATATACCAGAAGCAATTTAAGTCATATTAATGAACTACCGCAGCACAAGAATTATTTAACCCTAGAGACCACAATAATTACAATACATCTGCTAATATAAAATTCACCGCTAGGAAAATCATGTATTGTACAGCCCGTTGAAAACACTGCAGGTGATTTCCTTTTAAACCTGTAATGGGAATGAACTTTTGTAAAGTAATATGTAAATGGCATTAAAACAATGACAGTAGGTATCAATAGGATTAATTAGTTGATAAAGTAATGTATTCTCTACAATCTCTCCATTTTAACCCCCATAAAAATTTTTTATGTGCAAAATTCTGACTTTCCTTAACAATGCAAACAGTCTAAGGCCCAATATTATAAACCTCTTTCGAATTACAACCAACTGCTATCCCCATAGAGAAAGCATTGGTGAGCAGTTGGTTGTCATTCGAACGAGATTTATAGATACGGCCCTAAATCAGTAATTCCGTTTGCCGAAACAGCAAAATCACCAGAACTGTAAAATTTAAGATCTATCGGTATCTTACCAGCAACTTAAAAATTTACTGAGAAAACTAGTTTTTTATTAAATAAGTGAATACACGAAAATTAATAAAAATGTGCAGGTACGGCAATCATCAGGAGTTTTCTAGTACAATGTGACACACTCCGCAAGATGCTTAGTATATATTTTACGCTTGGCCCTGTATGTTATTAATATTTCAGAGTTAGGCCTGCCTTGTTTTTGCCCAAGGGGTCGCTTGAATCCTGTATTGTGAACCGTGTTGCGAGCCATGTTGCCGTAAAACATAAAACTAAATAAAGAGTTAGAGATGCTTATGTTTACCGTTTCTTTATGTGTATATTGACGCCCGCCATAAAAAATGTAAACAAACCATGGACGTTATGCTAACCACGCCAGGCACAGAATTATGAACTTTGGAAAGAGCAAATGTGTACATAATTATTGTAAATGTAATAAAATTAATTTTGTTCATTTATTTAGTGCTTTGTTTATATTCTTTTTGGCAACACTGACATTTTCACCACCCTGCGGAAAGTTTGAGTGTATTCACGTAAGTTTTCGGCAGAGTAGTGAGAGACTTGTGGGTGTTGGAGTGGCCCGCCTGCTAACCAGCAGACAGCCTCCCATCCAGCGGCGGCCCTTTTCACCACCCACAAACAGTACTTTAAGCCCCACTCAGGGGGATATAAGGCGGGAGCTCGCCTAGCCAAATCACCAAGCAAGCCTAGGCACCTCCCCGATCCTCGAAAGGGTTGCTTCTTGAAAATGGAGCCTAAGCCCAACGTCCTCTTTAACCCCAGGTTTGCTTCTTGAAAATGGAGCCGAAAACCGCCCTCCTACCTGTTCACCATTTACCTATCTTCCATGGGTGGCTTCTTGAAAATGGAGACTAAACCCGCCTTCCTATCCTTCATACAAGTTGCTTCTTGAAAATGGAGCCTAAGCCTGGTCCTACCTATTCTTATGCAGAAAGCTTGTTCTAGGAGCTGTTGAGAAGCGCCCTAACCGCGCAGGCAGTTGTAAGGGAATGCACCCTACCGCGAATTAGTCTATTTGCCACGAGGTGTATATCTATGACCACCGGATGCGGAAGTTCAGTAAATCTATAGGAAATTCCGGGGCTCCATTGTAAGTGACCACTTGGTCAAGTAAAAGTGTATCAGTGAACATTGTTGCGCAAAGTGCCAGAGTAAATAGTAATTTGTGGAATTGTACATATTGAAACACAATACAAACCATTCAAGTGAATTTATTTAGTTTTATTTCTCAGTTAAAATCTAGTTTCTCATGTTAGATACCAAGTTTTTGGTAATAAATATCTCACAAGAGAGAGAGAGAGTTGATTGAGGCCACAAGGCAAAAGCCGCTGTTAAACGTAGGCAAGCTGTAACATCCAGTGTCAATAGTATACCTGTGGCAATAATCCTGCCACCCCAAAGAGCATCAGGTAAAACATTATCACTTCCTGAACTCTGCCGTCGCAACAAAGGCGCGAAAAACGAGCCGACAAAGCGCAAAAGGGATAACTTTTGCAACATCCTTAGGGAGGTGCGATGTATGTATAGGCATTTAAAAAGTCCAATTAAGTCTCCAGAGAAACCTTCGCCTTTGCCTCATCCCCACGTTCAGCAACGTAAGACAGAAGCTGATCCCAAATCTAAACATTTGTCAGACCACAAATGTCGCCTCCTGAAAGAATTGTTTTAAGGTGAGTGGATAGCACACCTGCCCCCTTTTATGATAAAGTGAGAATTTTCCCATTCTGCTGTCCGAGACTGTATTGTGATACCTGCCCAGGAAACCACTCTCCTCGGGACTCTTGCAGCCTCTCCTCCCCTTCAGGGAACCCTCATGCTCACTAGCAGAACATTACAGCATCCTTGAAGGAGAACCTAACTCAGCCCTTGCCAGCAGAGTGGCGACAAACGTTTGGATACTAAAGATAATACATTTACAGAGCTTTTTATGATTTCCAAATTACCATTTCATTGTTTCTACATCAGAAATAAATTCAATACTCTAAAGAATTTGCTACTGACATGACTAGCTGAGATTGGTTTGTCACGAAAAACTGAAATCAGGATGGCCAGAGCCAGGGACCTGGATCCTCCCGAATATGAGTCCAATGTGTTACCGTTGCGCCACCTCGTTTGGTTACTACTGATAGAGATTTGATATAAAACAATAAAAATTGTAGTACGCTTGGGGTTCCACGAGGGTCTACACTGGGATCACAATAAAGATTATTCCTATTTTGCACAGTGTTTTTTATTTAAAAGTACATCCGATATAATGAACATCGGTACCACACTAGCTTTATCTGCATTTATATAACACTAGAAAAACGTAAAGAAAATGATCATTCTTTCCAGCTAAGTAAAAGTCGTGTTTGAAACAGCCAATTTAGGAATTTAGGGTTTAGGAAATTAGGGTGGATGGTACAAAGTCGTAAATTAGAAATTAGATGGAATTTCCATGTTGTTTTGTTACTTACCTTGTACCTTGGTTTACAAAAAGTCACTTCTTAGCCAAGGTATAAAAAATTAAAAATTGTTACATTTACAAAGTGATTCGAGGCAACCTAGCTATTTCCTTGCATTTATTTATTCACAACTTAACTAATCTGCACTAATATATAGAATCGGAACATCATGTAACAGAGATATAACAGAGATATAGTCTAACTCTAGCTGGTTAGTTTTCATAAACATCCTTTGAAAATAAATAATATACAGTAGAACCCACTTTTTTTACACCCTCTGTTTTTACTTTGTCCTTTTCACACCTACTTTTCGTGGTCCCATTTGCTGCTTTTACATTAGAAATTTCCTTCGCTTTAAGCAAAATATATAACATGTAAAAAATATTTATGCTATTCTGTTTTGGTTTTATCATCAATAAACTCTGAATAACAATACTGACATTCATCAAATCCTGGTAATCGACAAAACCTGGTCACGTGACTGAGATAATCTTTCTTACACCAATTCATGAGCTTTCAAAAACACCCCTGGTTTATTCTTACCATCAGATTATGTTTAAAAGCCTACATACAAAATTAACAGTAACTTACGCCCAATACTTTCAATTGTCTCCACAATGTGAAATTATGACCACGAACAAAATTAAAAATATTATGCTTCCAGAAGCACCACAGAAATTTGTGTATTATTAACTACTTATTTAATATGCTGTACATTTGTTTACAAAGAAGGCTACTTACAGTATACTGAACACAACTACCAACTCATATTAAATTTCTTATTGAAACTGAGGTTTACTCTGAATCTTTATGTACGTATCATTACGGTACCAATATCCTTCCCCCTCTACAGTCGCCCACCTTGAAGAATTCCTGCTAAAAGCGGGTAGTTCCATAAATTCAACAGTGACTTGGAAATGACTAAGAGTACAGTACATTCAGATAGTGTAGCCACTGAAGCACGTAATTACCAACATATTTGCTTTTTTCAACATACTGTACTCTAAAAACACAATTGTAAGTTATGACGAGGTACAAACTTTTGGAAGTTTCTTCTGGAGAATTTAAGTTTTTTAAATTTTCCATAGTATAGGATAACAAGACACAATAACATAATTTAGAAATTCATTGTTCGACTCACCAGGTACAGGCAGGGCTATGACGACATCAGGATTCTGTAGACTGTCTGGGCCGGACATACACCACTCCTCGACAGCTGGCATGCCGGTGTCGGGTCGCTCATGCAGCAGGAGACCATAAGTACGCTGACGTAGTTTGCGCAAGGCTGTGGCAGCAGGTGGGAGGTCAGAGCGTCGGAAATCCTCCATTCCGGTACTCAGCTCGTAAGGAAGGCCAGTCATCACAGCCAGCAGCAGGTGTGGGATCTCAGCTACTATGTGCAGCTCTCGTGCCTTCGCTACCACCCGCTCCCAGTGGTCTGTGGGCGTCTGAATTCTTGCTGCAGGCAGAAACATATCACCACCATGTTACGAAAAAAAATTTTAAATAATGGCCCAGAAGTTAAACATGCAGGCAGCTTCATGTAAAATGTTCTTTACAGTATGTGAAGCACATGGGGGGATACCAAGGAATTTCTCCTCTCACCTCTAGTACAATTTTTTTCCTGGCTTACTTAATTAGAAGTATTTTCCTGTCTTGTTGAAAAATTATTAATGTACAGAATTTTCTTGCATGTGTAATTAATTGGTATTTTAGTTTAAAATGTAATAATGTAAGTTAATTTAATTTTTTTTACTATAATGTAACAATTATTTTCTTTTCTAGTCTGTAAGTTACGAAAATCATTTTGTTTTGATAAACCAATGCCCAAAAATTACTTTACTGTAAATAAAGCAGTGAAAGAAACCACTTGAAATATATTAACATAAGATATTTTTATGATGTGCTAGCAGGAATTGACAAACATTTCCTCCCCCCTTGTCGCGCTCCGCTACTTTTTCTTTTTTTGGAAAAATAATATTTAATTTGCAAACTGATTTCTAATACAAATGTTGTTGCAGATTCCCATAAAAGAAAACCAATGTTTAAAATATGTGCTAATAATGTAATTAGCTCCACCCCATAGTAAACAACACTAACAGTATGTAACAAGAAATGTATTTAATAATTGAGTATAATACCTACAACTCACAACTACTGCCTGAATAAAAAGTTCTACTCTACAAAAAGAAGGTAAGATCTAAGGTTCTCAAGGCCGTTTGTTCCTATTTACACTTTTACTTTGGGGGTATTACTTTTCAGATCCATAAATGACGCAGGTATAGTAAATGTGCAATACAGATTTGTTTGAAACAGTTTTTACTATACATTACAGGCTAATTACTTTCAAGGAAAAAATTACAATTTTGTTTAAGTCAATAACTAGCTAATATTATATCATTGTTTTGCTCTGAAAAAAAAAAATGGCTACAAGGTGAAAACAATTTTCTACAAATTTATGTAGCGATTTTACTATATCTGCTCCCTTTCAGGATTTTAACCATAATACTGTACTCGTAAAAACAGCATAAATATAAATCTGTAGTCTTAGAAATAATATTTATATACAGTAGAACCCTCTCATAACGTTTTTCAAGGGACCTGTGAAATAAACTGTTACATGCAGGAAAATGTCATAAAAATGAATCAATATTTTTACACCAATAAATGGAAATTACACAAAAGTAACTTAAAAATTTCATAGTTTGCGTATAGTAAATAAGTCTATAATGAGATTAAATGAGGCTGTAGTTGCTGTGCACCATCAGAAACAAGATTAATACATATATTGTGCGTATAATAAAGGCTATCCCACTTGTCTTCCATAAGTTCATGATCGTCATATTCAGGATAACGGATATCACTGTAATAAACACTTATAACTCTTTCTCCAGATACAAATGTGGTTTTTACAGTTGTGTTTAGTCCACAGTTTAGTAATTTTATCTAAAACAATACAGTTAAGAAAAACTTTACCCCGAGTTGTGGTTACTGTATGAGTAAACAAGTGATGTTATATGCAGGAAATGAAAATACTAGTGTTGTTATAAGCAGGAAATAAAAGCATTATGCTTTATGTAAAAATGGTTGGACCAAAGAAAAATGATGTTATATGCAGGAAAATATTATATCCAGAAATGTTATAACAGGGTTCTACTGATTCCAAAGTAAATAAACCCACTTCATAATATCATAAACTGACGCACAAACTACTAGACACTGTGTTAAAGAGGGAACTTTTGAAGATTGCCTTATCAAGAAAAATTATTTAAAAATGTATTATATTGTAGTCTGAAACATTAACTTTTGAGTACAGTTCAATCTACACTCACTGATTACTACACAGTATGCTATGTTTACACTAAAAAGAGACAGAAAAATAGAATACAAATTAGCTGAAGGGAAGAAAAGTAAACAGGGCATCCAATGTGCTCACTTCATCGTGAACTGTCTCTCTCCACTCCCTTCCTCCCCCCCCTCTCTCTCCCTCTCTTTTTTCTCCTCACCCCCTTCTCTCTTCTCCATTCATATATAAGCTGTGAAACAACAATCAAAAGAAGAATTCATGATAAATGTACAAGAGTTTCTTTGTTAAGGACACTCACAAGTTGGAAAAATCATAATTTAATGTTTGTATAAAATAGCGCTAGTTTTGCAGGCGTTACTTCGGAGTACGTTTTCCTCTTACAAAAAAAAAATTTCTCTGCCAGTTTTCCCATAATGGCATTTCTAAGTTAAAATCTGCATGTTTTTTGTTCTTGTCAACTGCAAAAACCAATGAAAATAATGAAATGAAAATAATTCACACAAACTACATGTCACGGGCTACTGCTTGACATATATGTAAACACATAATAAAATATTTTTGTATTGAAAAAAATTGCTGAAATTTTGCATTTTTTGCTACTTTTAGTATTTTTTAAAGATAAAAAAATGTATTTTCTAATGGGTATTTGTATACGTCAAGCAGTAGTCCAATACACGTCATAGTTTCAATGTAAATTATTTCACTACTTTATGTTGATTGGTTTCTGTGATTGAAAAGAACAAAAACCAAGTAAATGTTGACTTTGAAATGCCACGATGGGAATACTGGCAAAGCAATCTTTTATTTGTAAGCAGTAAATGTACTCCCATTTCCCCACTTGAAAACCCTTAAAGAATGACCCCTTTTACAAGACCTGAGCATGCTTCCATTGAAGAATTTTAAAGTCAAGTTTCCTCAGCAACTTTCAAGTAAGATGTGAGCAATGCCGAGTGTGTCAAGCCCTTCGGTGCCAGGTTTTTTTACAGTGTTTGCAAAAAATATTCAAGGTTTTTAAACGTATTTAACCAAAATTTTTTTTTTTCAGGCAATAAAAAAAATAGTTGTCACAAAAAATTAAAAATAACTAGATGATCCGGTGAACTTCGTATCACCTATCCTAACACCATTAACTTTATAACCTTTTGTCTGACGTTCGATAGACAACTGAAATACAAACATTCAACAACCAACTTTTTTTTTTCATTCCACCAAACCGATATTGTGTATGTATGAAATAGCACAATAAAGTTTTTTTTATTTACAATCCAAACAACGACAACAATAAAAATTTCTGAATGCACCACAGATTTATATAAATACGAAGCAACAAACCAACAATGACAACCATCAAAATATCAAAATATTGTTTTTTTTTTTTCTATCTTCCTCGCAATTTTTCCATATTTTCTCACAGTTTAAACCTTCCTTGGACTACGACAAACATTTCAAAACCAAAATCAGCCGTTCTCGAGTTTTAGCAAGACAAATGAACAGCAATCAATTTTTTAGATATAGAGATATAAGATTAATAATAATAATAATAATATTTTATTATTATTATTATTATTATTATTATTATTATTATTATTATTATATTTTTTTCTGACATACAGCCCAAGATATCTAGGGCCAATATCTTAAGGCAAAATCACATTGAAGTCAACATGGAGTTTCTTACGTTACAGCTAAGATGAGATATAGGTCACGCTGCAGTGTTATCACAATGAATTATCAGCGACGCAACAGTAACATCTATGTCAAAGCTGAGTCAACTTCAACTTAACGTTTGTTGTTTAGCAAGTCGTAAATCATAACATATATTTCTAAATAATTCACAGTTAATGTGTCGCTGAAACATTCGTACAAGGACTCTACAATACATTTAACTAGATGGTTTGCAAGTTCAGTGTTCACTGAGGTTGAGGTAGGTGTGACATGTGTAGACAGCAAACATATTGTTAATATATCAAACAGTGTCTCACAAGTCTCATGAAAGATGTTAAACTAAATGTTTAGTTCTCCCATCTTATGAAATAAACATAATCCCAGCAGAATCACTATTAAATAAAGCACATGTAATGTGGAAAATCGGTAAGAGAGGTAAAATATGACAACTAGGAGGGTTGGTACACATTTTCAACATGTAACTGAAACAGGTACTTGCGAATAATTTTCGTTATTTATTTACGTTACCACTTGTATACGTAAATATTTTGCGGCTCAAATAACATTGTTAAATATAAATATTGCAACGATCATGTCTTGTGGCATATGTAACATACTACAGTAGAGTCTGACAGAATAGTGTAGTTTATTGCCAACATATGAAATATCACACCAGTACCAAACAGTAATCAAATACTATAATATTGTGGACACATTCATGAGACGGACATACTTAAATATTAGTTAATGTAATTAGCAGATAGTTATTCGTCGCTTATAAGCTAAACAATTCACATTTTACGTGAGCAGCACAATAACATATAGGTAACAACTTTGGTGAATTTGTTGAAAACTTGAATATAATTGGTAGCCTTGTACCTCAACTTATTTTATTTCTTTAACTTCAATGTGAAACATCGAACAAATCCGCGGTAAATTTGTCTTTGATGTTAATGCAAAGGTGATGTAAGAAGGTCCATGTTAAGGGAAATTAATCCCCGCCATCTTGTTTCAGGTTTCCGATACTAACACATCTGTTGTGTGTTTAGAGAATCATTTCTCGTCGTAGCTGAAATAGTTCCGCAGATTCACGAAGGAGAGCAGCACACTCGCATACTTGATCACGTGGTGTTAGTCAACTCCTCACATCCCTCCCCAATCACCTTGTATACTCTTTCCAGGCTCCCACCCCTCCCACTGGACAGTTATCAGTCTCTTTCCATCACACCATTCACTTCCTAGGCTGTAGCATTGTTGCCAAACTTGGCAGTTCACGTACTGTGTGTGAGCCAGCTCTGTCCCCGGCGTGTATGCATTGTCTCTCCTAAACGTCACGTACGCTACTGTAACACAGTGGCAAACAAGTCCTAATTTACGACGTTACTGCGGTTAGTATGTGAGTCGACATGAGATCTGCCTCGTATTAGGTATTTAAATAATAATAATAATAATATCGTCTTTATTTGGCGCAGTTAAGACATACTTGCCTTCTATTACACAAATTATTAAACTACTTAAGCATGTAAACAGAAGTAAGCAAACATTACAACAAGTAGATGACAATAGTACATTAGTAATGGAAGCTATAAAAATAGTTAAAATATTTTGTTAAATAATTTTTTAGAGATGGTATTTCAAATTAACTTAAAGTTCCATTTTTTTGTTACTATAGGATTAAACTCAGTGGTTACAGGAGTTTTTTTCATACAACGAGTGGGAAACTTATGTAAACTGGGATGCTGGCCTGGAATGGTTCATTCTGCCAGTTTCTGTCATTGTGTCAAAGTTGTGTGATGCCATCTCTAATGACCTCGATGTCGACGAGACGTTATGCCTTATATAAACTGTGTTCAGT